>LPNX011071523.1:327757-353889 GCA_001517045.1 Pseudotsuga menziesii
ATAATCATAAAAGCAACAATGAAAGGGTTTTCCCACCTTTTCAATTCTAACAAGTCTCATTGTGTGCGGTAAAGCTATGTCTGTATAGACATGTATATCATATGAGACTATGATATATCTATACATATATAGCTTGACTGCACACAAAGAAGACTTATTAGAATTGAAAAGGTTGGAACACCCCTTAATTGTTTCTTTTATGATTTTATTTTTTTTATCAATAATTTGTTTTTTAAGTTTTCTTGGGTTGTGTGGCCTCACACTAGGTGGTTGGAAATGCATCCTCTAGGTTTAAAATGGATAGGAAACAACTTAGAAATGTTTCTATGAGTTTTTTGTAACCTATATATATAGTTTGAGTTTGAGATGGTTTACATGTGCTTTGCCACTCTATGTTTTCATAGGTGTGAGTTTTACTCACATATCTCTCACATCCAACAAGATAACTAAGAGTAAAACCTTCTTATCATTCAATTTTTAACTTCATACTTAGCGATTTCATCAAAGCCATAAGATATTTAGCTAGGGGAGAACATGTAAATAGGCTCAATCTTAACAACAAATTAGAATCCAACTCTCATTCTTTTTCCTAGCATTTCATCCATTCAAACTTTGGTTATCATATGGAATCATATAAGTTAAGGAATATAGAAACATGAGAATTATAACATCCAGTTCAACATCTTCATTAAATAAAATTTAAGGAAGTAACCAATGATCCTATAATAATTTAAACAAGCAACTTTAAGGAAGATCTTAAACCAATTCCAAGCCAATTTCAACATTTGAGATACCTAATTCAATGTCAACTTTCCAAACAATCCTTTTTTTAGTTGTATATTAATTAGATGAAATATGAAATACAAATACCTACAAACGATGTCAAATGAATTAATACTATGCCAAAGATCAGATCTGCCCTTAATCAATGAACAAAGGGAAGAATATACCAAATATAATATTCAAGAAAATAAATGGTGCAGCTAACTAGACTGGACCGTGAGAAAATCCACTTCAACATTAAACAAGGGCTTGAAATTAAAGTTGGTTGATGTTTTGAAGAGAGGTTGAATTCATAATGTGTTAAAGGTCGATTTCTTGTAAGGAAATATGCCATTGAAAAACAACAAAATGCTTGTGATTTGTTCACTATATTGATGACAACATAATACAAAAAAAAACCACCAAGATTTGAATTGGACAAAGTATAATTGGCAGTTGTTTATATCCCAAACCTAGATTGGATCGCAGAAATAAAGCAAAATGCCAATGATGAAGAGTTGACACAACTAATTCATGACTTCACAACAAAGAGAATTAGGGGAAAGTGAAGTATTAGTGGAAAAATGAAAGTTTTGATTTCACAAAACATATATGATTGTATTATACATAAAAAGGATGTGGCTAAGCCTACAATTGAGAGATACCAAATTTCAAAATTATCCTCAAATACCTGGAGTTAATCCTCTCATCCATGAGCAAAAAAAATCATGGAAGTGATGGGGGCCAAACGAAAGAGCATAATGCAACAATTGAATATGGGTCCAAACCTTGGTCATCTCTCTCTGATGTGCCCAAGGAGACCTGTGTTTCTACTCACATGAGGTTTTAGATGGAGCCTTCCTATGATTCTACTAAACTAGGGGCATACATCATTAAACAATACTTTGTTGTTAGTACCAAATGAGACCCACTTCTTGCAAAAAAAATGAACTTGGCTAATTTGATATGGACTTGAGGGACATTCCCTTCTTTAAAATTAAAGAAGCAACACAGCGACAATAGAAAAGAGTTGTTACACCTTTTTCACAAAATGTCATTGGATCAAGATATCTATATAAATGGCATGATGAAAATAGAATCCACATTGGGATTTAGTCATTTCTTTAACTCACTGCTTCAACCCTTTTTTGAATTCACCTAGATCATAGAAAGAACAACACCTGCCTTTGCAGTGATAGTGCACACTTTGGGATCCCAATAAAACTATCTGAGACCTAGAACTAAGACAACTGAAGCACACATTTAGAAGATGCAAACGAGACTCCCTTTTCTGATCGAGTGAGATCTTAGATGCATAGGAAAATCAACTAACACCAGAGTCAGGGAGAGCTACAACACTGAGAATAGAAAAAATCATAATCCAATCCCTTGCAATGAAGCCACATCTCTTACTAGGATAGATCACCATGCTTCTCATAACTATTCACACAATTGAATGGAGGGAAGTAATGAAGTACCACCTCTTCCTGTCATGTTGTCATTTCTCCTTTGTAATTCCTACTAAGTATTAAGGAATTAAATCTCCCAATATTTCCAAGAAACATTATGATGGGAGTTGAAAATGACTCCCTCATAAATCTTACAACCACCCAAGCTAAGGGTTGAGCCCAAGTTGGCTTGCTCATTCACAACTAAATTTTGGTGCCCCAAGATGTGATAGAACTCTACCTTGTAAAAACGCTGCACTTTTTGAAGAATTTGTTGCGCTAGATGCTTTAGATTAGGCTCTTTGTGGATGGAATTATTTATAATTGCTTTTGGAATGAACATGGAGTATACCACAAATGATGCATCGTGGACTTAGTAGGATTTAAGGAGAAAAAAGACATTTGAATATTTCTAGTGTCTTGGCTTCATTGTTCATAGTGATCCCATATCCCCACTCATATTTTACTTCTTGATTTCCATCAAAGTCAATGATGACTCTATCCACACTTGTCACCCCTGTAATTTAAAATAAGATATCAGATCTTGAATTTGATACGAAGTCTACCATTTTGTGGGGATTTAACACCATTGTTTGAGCCTAAAGTTATATGGACACAAGGAGTTATACTAACTCATATGTGTATAGTAACAGATCTAGTACAAACAGTTTCCCATGGAAGAAAGAACAAATTAGGAAATTTGTAGTATATCAACATAATCAACATTAAATTTAGTGACATGAGAAGGATAATAGTAGTTAGAAACTAGAAAATGTAGCTTAATAATATTTAGATTGAACTGATTGAACACCAGCTATAATATTTAGCCAAATATGACCATCATTGTATCTCAAATAGTTCTATAACAACACACAGAATAAAGCAAATTTTCTTGAGAAGGTTTGCAATTTGGATAACAACCTTGGTTGTCTCCAAGAATAGTATGGTTGTTGCACTTGACTGGATACAATCCCAAATAGACTATCCATTGAAAATTTTCACCAAAATTATACTACTTTAAGGCCTAAGAGCCTATTTATGGCTTAGATTCCTACATGTGGTTCTTTATATTTGAAGCATGGTCGTCCATGTAGGGAAGTTCTTAACTATAATTTTGTTGAGTTATAATAATGAATGCACATTTTCCATGTAGCATCCTTCTTCCAAGCATGATTGGGATACCATGTGCAGGAGTTTGGGTCAATGTGGCCTTTTTTAGTAACTCTTGAATTTGGTGCTTAATATCCTCTCTCTCAAAGCAAGTTGTAGTAGTGTTGTTTGTTGAGTGAAGGTGAGTTTGGTTCCACATCTATGGTTTGTTTCACTTGATATGTTGATAGTACTCTCCAAGGATTATCAAATACATCCTTGCAATCCTGAAGTAGGGTAGTTAGCTACATGTCTTGTTCTAAAAAATGACTTGGAATATTTGTGATTCTATGACTTGCTCATATTTGGATTACAACGATACCGTCAAAGGTAGAAATATTTTGATACCTTTATCGAACTTGCAACTTTGGGTTGTAGAATTAAGTGCAATTTGTTTGCAACACATATGTAACATTATCATAGGGGACCTTGATGAGTTGATATTGGACTTAGTAGACAATGTACCTTACATGTATGGCATGTCTAAAAGTACGTCACGAACATCCATTGGCACTACTACCAAAAGGATTTCGTCCTTTATTTAAGAGATGGTGAATTATAGGTGACATTGTTGATAGATTTACTCTTGCTTAATGCCCTATATTTAGTGTAGTGAATATAGGTTCGTATGCAACATTATGTGCCATTAGAAGTGATTCAAAATGTTTATATCACAATTGAAAGTAACCTATTCCAGGAAACAGGTTGTACGCATATATTCTAGTGCTTCCAAATTGTCCAGTTCATCAAGAAAATCTTCCATCCGAGTTTCTTTTTCTAGATTGTCTAGTTTATCGAGACAGTTCTCCATCATGGGTTTCTTTGCTTCAACCTTAGATGATAGGAGAGATCCACCTATTTTTACTACCAATCCAGAGGTTAGCAACAACTCCTCTTCGATAGGTAATGGTTCCTCTAGTGATTTGAGGACATACTCTAGGTTCCTCTAGTTGAGACATTTCCCTAGGGTTCTTGAGAGGGATACTCTCTATTCTCTAAGAGGGTTCCCAACTTTGCATCTTCTTTTGTTTCTTTGACAATAAATTGTATATTTTAGGTCTTTGAGTTCAGATGATAGACATTTTTTACTTTAGGATATCCACTCACACTCCCACTCTATATTGTTTTTGATGTACCTAGTAGTTTCTTTGAACTATTTATTATCACTTGTTGGACATTAATAAAATTATCTTATCTTACTCCTACATAACAATATTTTTCATATACAATTGTAGATTCACACCACAACGATTTGGAAGAGAGAACTGTTCAATTTGACTTATTCACATTCCAATGTGTCATTAACTGTGTCAATGAAAGTGAATATTCATTTCACATTCCTGACATCTAATTATTTATTATGACTTGATTAATAATAAGTGATGACAACGGTGCTTTAATATATCTTTATCCTAAGTTTCCTAACTTAAAACTCTATAAAAATTTGACCATATTAAATATCTACTTGATCACCCTTGCCTAATGTCTATATTAGACATACTTTCTTCTCCTAAAACATAACCAACTTATTTGGACCAAGAAAGTTGTAGAAATTGTCTTTAACCCAAATTTGACAAGTGCAACCCATCCGTGATATATTAAGGTTTACAACTCCCCATTCTGTTCTCTTCTCCGTGCATTGCATAACTCTCTTTGATGCTTATGCGAAAAATTCTATCAACATTTCATGTGCCTTGTTAGAGTTGAAGAGTGGATAGGTATGATATTTTATATTATCATGTTTATTCATTTCAAGATGATAAAAGCATTTACAAAGAATGCATGCCATTTCCTTCATGTTTGCATATTTACTGTGCTTGTTTGTTTTATATATTTAAATGGATTTGGGACAATTCTGGAGAAAAATCAGTTATAATTTTTTTTTCTGAACTTGTTGCAGATGAGCCAATCTATGGCGTTCATGCAAGGGTTCCCTATTGTACATGGCCCCTGAGGTGTATTAAATTACCAAGTCCCTCCTTCTTAAATTTGTCTCTTTTAGCAACTCGGTGTACGCTTCTTAAACTTTCATTAGATGGTCATGGTTTTTTTAAAATATTAAATACAAATTGAAGGTGCCTTTAAATAAGGGAAAAGATACAATGCATTTATCCCTACATAAGAAAGGAGAGCCAACTAATCTACCTTGAGGCTTGGATTCAATCTCAACATTATCTACATATTTCCTGAAAATTCCAGTCATGAGTTCATCTACATTTACATCTACATCTACAATGATCTCACCTAAATCAAATTGATTAGTTTTTGTTTGAGAGTTTAATTGCGCAAGTTTTTCATAATGGTTGTTGCTAATAGAGTTTTCTCCAACAATTAAAACTGGAACAACTCATTAACATGGCTAATAGAAACATACAACCCTCGACATGGATTCATGTGGAATGATTCTTGATTTTATTTTTCCTTTGTATCAGCAATCATAATAAATTGTTGGATCTAAAGAGAAAGTTGGAACTTAGAGAATTGATGTACAACATGACATGTATGGGTGGTGATATGAAATAATTTACTATCCCTTAATAGCTAATATACGTAAAACTCGACAAGGTGTAATACAAACTAGTAAAGCAAAGCTATCAATAAAACCCTGGCTGCAATTTATGAAGGGAAGATAAGAGAAAATGATCTAATACACAAAGCATTATAACTTACAGATGGATGGCTCTTAATTAGTCTCTCTTGTTTTGTAACTCGGCTAAAGGGTTAGGCCACAACCCCCTCCTTTTATTAATACAATCAGTAACTTCTTCTATCAAAAAGAAAGAAATATTATTTTGTATTGGGTCTCTTCTCATCACTCAAATCATCCCTAGAATCTTGGTGGTTGGGCTCTACTATCTATGGAAAAGTTTGTTATCCATGAAATTGTTAGGCTCTATAATCTATCATCCCCAGTTCTATGGTATATCTTTGATTTAGGTTTTCTATCTCTAGGTGGTTTCATTTTAATTAGGAGAAGGATTTGGTTAAGTCAACTTTTATAGAACCAATTGTTGGTTTTGGAAAAGAATGGAAAGACATTGTCATTCAGATCATTGCATCATATGTGAAACATTATATTTGTGAAGAGATCAACATGTGGACACCATGTAGCTGGTACTAAGGAAAATCTCACTTAATAACTAAATATCTAGCCAATTTTTGCTCAGAAGACAAGGGGTTCAGTGTTCAGAGATTGCAGAGACCTTGGCTCATGGAAGAAAATTGAGAAGCTGGAAGCAAATTGAATTGGTCCTAGGATTAGCTAGGAACTTAAGGAACATGCATTCAATAAAAGACAATAAAATTAAGGAACATGCACTCTATAAAGGACAATAAAAGTACTAACCAAAATTAAAAATTAAGGAACGTGCACTCAATAAAATACAATAAAATTATGGACCAAAAGTATCACAACTTACCAATTGTAAGTAGGATCTTTATCAATTTTTTACTTGGTTAGCCAGCTCAGAGAATAGAGCTATCAATGGAAATCCCAAAATCAAACCCTATGCTACATCTACATTTAGTACTCTTGACCTTATGTATTACGAGTTTTGGACCCATATAGTGATTGTTAAGGCCCTCTATGAGAATCAATAATGACACCTATCTTTCAAGGAATTGAATGTGCAAATCAAACAATGTGGTACATCTACATTAATATTTACTATTTATTACTCTTGACCCTATGTCTTAGGAGTTTTAGAACCATATTGTGATTGTTAAGGCCCTCTACGAGAATCAATAATGACACATGTATTTAAAGGAATTGAATGTGAATTTATACAAAGCGACAAGGATATGAGCCTACTTATTCATAGAATATAATTGGTACTCCTCTAATATGTCAAAAAAAATATGCTCAAGTCCAAATATTATCCTATAGTCTCTTGATCTGAAAATATGAAGTGAAAGAACTGAGGCTTAGTCCCTTTAAAATTCCTTCCCATTGCCTTACACTTTCTAAGAGAAACAATTGTCATAACACTATTGGAAATTGTTTCAAATAAATATTTCACTCTAAGGGAAACAATAACTAGGTATGCAGAACAACATCGCACCCCGTCTTCTTTATGCAATCCCACCTAGGAATTTCCTTTCTTCAAAAAAATATGAAAGTATGTTTATTTGTCATCAAGAGCAACATCCTACCATCCTGCCTTATTTATGCTATCCTTCCTAGTAGATGTCTCACTTCAAATAAGATTAGGAATGTGTTTATACCTTCTGTAGAATTGATCAAACAAACCTTAGGAGGGCATGAAAAAATGGTATATATGAATAACCCTAAACATTAGAATAGTATTACAAAGTTAAATGAATAAATACATTACCATAGGAAACTAATAAGTATACTCAAGTAATGAATGGATCAGATGGTCAAGTCACAAGAGTTAAGACTCAAGCAAAAATTTGTGAATATTCCTTAGGATTCCCGTTTGTTCCCTCACCACCATGTCAAGTTATTCTCATTTGTCTACCCAAAAGATACCTCTCCCAACAAAAATGGAACATATAAAAAAAATAGGACCACAATCTAAGATATTGCATGTTTGTAAACATGCCTCATAGTTCAAGGCATCAAATATGCATTTGGTACTATCAAGTATTCCCAAACATGCCTAAACAACTGCAACTTGACGATCCAACTCATAGGATCACATGTGCAGTGTGCACCTTGCCACCTTTTAAACAAGTTAATAGCACCATGTTTACAAAGAGCATTTAAAATAATTATTAGTACTAATGAGGTACTGATCATTAACTCTATACTTAAAACAATGTAAGTGTGTGTTGGGTCTTCCTGTATCCCGTGACAACAGTTAGATGAAGCATACTTTTTTAAAATCCACAATTGAACATAGATAAGTTATAACAATTTATTAGGATAAAAAGGAGCAATTGATAGTTGGCAGTTACGTAATTCAACATAGACTAGAATGACAATCCATGCCCACATATATACTGACATAATGTGACTTGAGTTTCCATACCTTGTCCTGACCCCCAACATTCCACACAACGAAGTTGATGTTCTTGTATTCCACGATTTGCACATTGAATCCTTCTCCATGAAAATATAAAACTTAGAACTTTCCTTTTCTTATGCCAATGACAAGGCTAAGAAAAGGAAATGAAAAAGTGTTAGAGATACATTTAAATGTTTGTTAAAATCCATGAGAAAAAATGTGTAGAAAGTAACACTAACTAATAGAATCCACATAAACAAATAAATAGATTTTGCACTGTAGACATAAACGTAGATATAATCCAAGTTTGAATTTAATAGAGTTAATATAGTGCAAATAAATTCCTTAATATTGAAATGTGTTAAAATAGAGTATGAATGAAAGCACATTACTGAATGATCAGCCATAGATGTTCTAATTTTGGATTTATTTTTGCAGGAGCATGAGCCTGATCCCAAATGGGATTCATTTAATTGATGCCTAGGGGATACACCTACAATAAATATAACTTGTAAAAATAGCAACTAACAATCATTCTTCCTCCAAACACCACCGTTAGATGAAGCATCTTCAATTAAATGTGAACAAATAAAAGTGTAATTGTAGAGGGCCAACAAGCACTGTCACTCCCCTTTAGGATTTCATTTTACAATCTTTTCTTGCTTTCCTCTGTGGAAGAGGAATTCTAGGTGCAAATAGTTTGAAGGGTTTTCCTAGTGAAATTTAAGTTATTAATAGTTAATGAGCCTGGAGAGTGCCAATTGAAGAAACACTATACATGAAGACACTAAAATATTCAAAAGCATTGACAGCATATGCAACTAGATAGGATGGAATTATGAATATGTCCTGAACCGTAGTACTAGCACAAATTGTGGAATATTAGTTAGGATTCCCTTCAACAAACATAATATACCAATAAGTGAAAAGGTGAACCTATTCATCAAAATTCCTCTTGAATATTTATGTAACTTTAGCCAACAACCATTCTCGGTGACAATTTTCAACTTCACCTTGCGTAGAAGTAGCAATGGAAAATTCAGTTTGTGGATGATGAAAAATAGTGGTTGAAAGCAAGAGTGCAAATTCTGGATAAAAAATGCATACGTGAGCAGCAACACAGAAACTAACACTAGAAGCTACAATGTAACCCCTTGAAAATATAATTGACTTTAACATGTCTATTGTTGTTTTCACAACAATTTCCTAAACAATTGGGATTTCGAAATGAGGATCTAGGCACTCGACAAAATCATCAAAAATATCTTCTAGAGCAGATTTACATGGAAATTGTTGAATCAAATAATAAAGAGAAGACATGGCCTCTTGACAACATTCCATGATAGAAGGTGAAGAATGACCACTCCCATCAACTTATTTAATCACAAAGTGCAAACCAATGCATACATTAAGTATCATTGTCATTGAGCATTGCTCTGCAAATTCTTTGAGAAAACTAGCTTTGGGAAGACTAAGAATAATACAAGTTTCTAAAGGAAGAAAATAAAATATATAGAACTTGTTATCCATCAATCCATAATCTTTACACACAAGCTCAAAACATTTATTCACTAGGGACTGGTGGGAAACTACGAAACTATTAGAAAAAAATGATAAGAGGCTTCGATGCAATGGGGGATAAATTTCTTGGAAGACTATCTAAACATGATTTTTTTGTCGATGGTTAGAATCCTCTTACCGAAGGAAATTTAGGTTCGCCAATGAAATTCCATGGATGCACAAGTTGGTCTCCTTTTTAGCGATCCTGGTTCCATCCTCCTTCGTTGACTTGCTTCTCTGTGGGGTCAGTATGCTCCTTAGATAAGAAATTGCAAGGTTAGAGGTCAACTTAGGTATAATGTTCCACTAGTTGTAGTGTAGAGTATGGTTCAATAGTGTTGTAGTGCGGGCATATGTGTAGGGTTTTGTTTTGGTTTTTGAATTATGTTTTGTTTTTATTTTTTTTCTATTTTTTTATATAGTATAATATATATTTATTTACATTTATATATAAAAATATAATATTAGGAATATAATATGTAACATATATTATATGTAATAAAATATAATATTAGGAATATAATATGTAATTACGCCGTAAGGCATTTTTCTCCGAACAAGTTTGGAAAAGCACTGTAGCTTTCATCGTCTATGTGGCCAACCCTGCTCCTCCACGTGTCCTCTTCACGATCCGGTGGTCCTCCGCGTGTCCTCTTCTCGATTCGCTGGTCCTCCGCGTGTTTTAAAGTTTCCCTGCTCTGCTCTGTCCTGCAAGTTTCATTGTTCATGGGCTTTTCCGTGGCTGTCGAGTTTGTCAGAACCTCCCATTTCGCCTGCAAGTTTCATTGTTCATGGGCTTTGCCGTGAGTGTTGAGTTTGTCAGAACCGCACTTGTTCGACGGTTCTGGAGCGCTGTGGGCGATATTTGGATTTGGCAGCTTGGGGTTTGTCACCCTGCACATTATCAATGTCAATGATCTTAGTTTTCACTCATTAACACACCTGCTGGACTAGGGTTTGTTCACCAACACCCAGCTACTTTTGGGTTCTATAGCTTGCAGTTTGTTCTCTTACGCCCACCTGGTGAGTGTTTAAACTTTGGTTTCTTTCATTTCTCCCTTAATTCTTATTAACATATGTACTGAGGGATTTTCAATTGCAGTTACACAGTCTGGAGGACAATGTCAATTAACAGAGGTCGGTTGGTTATCCAACCATTGCAAGCACCTACTACCATCCTTGTGGTCAGATTTTGGGGAAGCAATGAGGGACCCGAAGGGATATATCAAGGGCATGCTAATTCCATCGACTCCCTGAAACATCTCACCATTAACAGGTGCTTGAATGCACTCACTCTCCAGATCCTAAAACGTATTTATCAGAATCTTGTGCAAGATCCTGACTACTCCAAATGTGTCTACCATGGAGCGTTCTCAGGTATGGCCTCCCAATGTCAACTAACTAACTCATAAATCTATGGTTATTTCCCTTGGGGAGGGTTTCTATCCTTGGTTTTCTTTCTTTTTCTCTTTGAGTTAAATTTTGGGCTCAACCCTCTTTGCATTTGCTTTTCACAGGGTTACAGAGGGTATAACATGATAATGAATTTCTAATTAGTTTACCTGCTTATTATACAAGTGGTTTTTAAATATGTACTGAGAGTGTTATGCATTTATTTTTAATGTCTTCCAATGACTATGGATTTATTTTTAATGTCTTCCCATGACTATGGCTTAAAGTTTTAATTTGTCAATGCTATTCATATTACACAAGCTTCAGCCTTTGACCGGCTGAACTATCCCCAAGCCTCATTAAAAATCCATTCTAGAAAATCGACCTTTGGGATTGGGTTTGGAGGGTTAGACTAGGAACGTGAATGAGTAAATTATATTTTCCTTTGATGAGTTTGTTTTATAATTTGGAAGAAAAGAATCGTTGACAATATTCCCATTAACCACTTGACCTACTTTGAAGTTTATAGTTTACATAGCAAATTAAAATATGTCAACCTTGGATGCATCCATCGCTATAAATTCCAACAAGAGATCAACCATAGATGAGTCAATCACTACAAATTACAACATATTTTCTTAGTCTGTGTGTAGCTGTATAGCATGAATTTGGGTTGATATTTTGACTCTCCAAATTTGTAGTTTAAATACTCATTAGTCTTCCACACATTTCTAAAACTCTACCCAATAACACTTAGCAAATTACTTTATAAACAAACGTTTGTGCTAGTATAACAAATGAGAAACTAGGGTTACCACAGAAGCTAAATGTTACCATAGAAACTAAATTTGCATTGTATTTTGATACAGCAGAGAATGAAATTGGGTTTTTGGATCTGGCATTTTTCTTTTCCAAAATTTCTGTTCCACTTAATCTTTGTTTGCTTTTCGGTTGGGTTTTGTTTGTTTTGTAGTGGAAGTCTATCCAATAATTGCTATCCGATCATGGGAGAACAGACCTGAGATGCTAGTTTGCTCATTCCTCTTGTAAACTGTGCGAAGAGCTGAGGAAGTGTGTTAATGGAGAAAAATCAGTGAGAGAGTTTTGATCATTAGAGCAATGTGCAGGTACAAAAAAACAATGAGCTGTTTTGAAAGAACACGGTGCTTTTTCTTCCTCTCTTCACCTTTTGCTGCAAAGGTTAACATGTGAGGCTTTTTGTTATGAATCGGAGTTTCTAATGTTTCATTGTGTTTGAGATCCTCTAGAGAAATCCAACATGAATGGTGCACATAGACACCTACCCATATCATCCTTAACATACATGTACTTCAAAGTTTCGAGATTACACTTGGTAAATAGTTTTTGTCATTCAAAATGACAGATCATTTATGCATTCTTTGAGATTACGCTTGGTAAATGGTTTATGCAATACATATGTTGACTGATTTCTCATGGAAAACTACATATCACTTATGAATTCGTCTAGGATGAGCATTAATGGGTCTCGTATGGCCCTTTATTTATGCTATCTTATTCCAAAACTATGTTAGTTTATCAGCCGAAATGTTGCTCTATTGGGTCTACTTCTAAGCCTACGTTAAATTATTTATTTTGAGGTCATTGGATGCACGTATTTTTAGTTGGGGCATGAAGGAAAATCCCTATAAAACATCACAAATATGTGACACTTTGCACATGCCACTACAATTGTCTTCCACTATTTTCATCAAAGAGATTAGAGAATTTATTAGTTCTATCTTCAAGTTCTTCCTTTTGTTGCTGCTTTCATATCTAACTGTTTTCTGGAATATTCATTTGGAGGTGCAACTGCTTAGACTGAGAGTCAACAACTGGACTTGTTTCTCTTGGATCATTCCAAGGCTTAGCTTTTGTGGATGAATTGCAACAATATATTTTCCCTATCTACAATCATTGATGAATTCAATAATCAACAAAAAAACATTGATAAAATAGAAATGCAATTTGTAATAAAAAAAATAGAATAATGAAACAAACATTAATAAAATAGAAATGCAATTTGTAATAAAAAAAAATTAGAATAATGAAACAAACCTGAACGTGAATTCAACAACAACAAAGCCATTAATAAAAGAGAAAAAAAAATTGTAATCAATAAAAAATAGGAGGAAACAAACGTGAAGGTCTAAAAATTGGTTTCATTCTGGAGGCTGTGGAGACTCAATATGAAGTTCAATATCAATACTAGATACTTTCTTTGATATTTCTTCAAACATCTTCTTAGATCCTATTGAACCCGGAAAATATCCAGGGTTTCAAAGAAAACGACCATAGGTCAGGGAGAGAAAATCTGAATCTAAGCTACAAATTCATGTGATATTATATAGAGAAACGTTGATGAATGTTCAAGGTATATATAATATATTAACTCTGGCCAAGAGACATTTCTATTGAATGTCATCGAATATTGCACAATCTCTCTTAAAGTTGGAAGTCGATATTAAAAGCCTTCGAAGTTTCTCTGTAGATTAAATTGCATATACGGTTACACTTCATAATGTTCCATAGCTCCCAAGTGGTGGGAAAAAAATGAGAAGTTGTTTCTATGTAGATTAAATTGCATGTACTGTTACACTTCATAATGTTCCATAGCTCCCAAGTGGTGGAAAAGAAATGAGAAGTTGTTAGGGGTACAAATGCATGGTATTTGCATTGTTTATGGTCTTAATTGATAACATGTAATAGAAGTGAACGTGGCAAGATGGTAAGAGATATCGTAGGTAAGTAGTGACTGGAAGCCCCTCATTCTCTTATTATTGGCCCCTGCATTTACCCACGCTTTATAAAGCTATTCAACAGTACAATACCCACCTTCAACACTTTTCAATTCCATTTATGCAGCATTTAAGCCCCCTTTAAATGCTTATTTCCGCTTTTGAACATTCAAAATTGATTTTGGGGGATTTTCCTCCATGCCCAAATTAATCAACTCAACCTTTTAACCAATACTTTTTTATTATAGGTACATTTTCTAAAGCTCTGTGGTTATATCTTTATAGTCTTTCGAACATGATTGGCCCATAATGAACTCATGTTGATTATTTCCACATTGTGAGAGAACCGTTTCTTTAATCAATCAATGCCTCGTCATCCATATTGATGGAGGCTCAACTTCACTCAATGGGCATATGCTCCTCAAATGTTGAATCGACCTAAATAACAACATGGTTTTAGATTGGATGGTTGATGTCTAATAACATGTGTGGGACTGACAGAAAGAACAAAAAGAAGAGTGGAATTATTTATTAGTTATTTCTGTGATGATTTTGACCCATGTATATGTTCTCCTAGATTGTTATAATGGGGAACACAATATTAAATTTCGATGTTTTACTGTAGGAATTTTTATTCTTGGAAATTCTCGTTTGGAGCATTAGCACCATACCCTGTATTTTATGATTTTTGATGGGCCTCAAATTCCACTAAAATCATGTTGCTTGTGAAATTTAAACACGCA
Source organism: Pseudotsuga menziesii (assembly GCA_001517045.1). NCBI lineage: Eukaryota > Viridiplantae > Streptophyta > Pinopsida > Pinales > Pinaceae > Pseudotsuga > Pseudotsuga menziesii. Next base: position 342,538 of record LPNX011071523.1, read on the forward strand.
CTTGTTAATCTGTATGTAGTTATTCATTTTACTCTCTTATGATTTAGTAGTTTTTGGTAAACTAAGGTGATATATTTGCATTGGTAGCTTCTCATCGGTTTCATTACAGGTTCCAAGACACATGAAAATAGTGCATGCTCTTGTTTTTAGGTTGGGTCTTATTTGATTGAAGATACCAATGCGTCTCCCATTCGATTTTTTTCTCACTTTCGCTTCCGCCTCGTTTCCTTCACGCCATCTTTTTTCTTTGGGATTATTAGTTGTGAACCATGGATTCCACCCGCGTTGAAAAGACAACGATTGACAAGAGTTTGGCATAAAACTTCTGGTTCCCATAACAGCTTGCAAGCTACAGAATTAGTGAAAGAGCTAAACATAAAAGAGGGTTTGATGATACTACTATTTGTAACACTAATACTGTTGCAGGCCGACCATTCACTTTTCTCTGATGAGTATTGAGGCATGGGATTAATGAGCTGCATTTCCCCAGCATAAATATCTAATTCAATCCTTTTGCTCTGCTGAGAACAAGAAGATGAAGATTGCATACCTATGAATTTATGTATTTCTCTAGGAAATTTGATCAGATATCTATAGTAATAACAATCATTTGAGAAGACTTAGACACCCTTGTTCACTTTTTCATGTTTGGGAGGGGCAATAGATTAATGTCTCAGATGTAGCGAAAGTGGTCTTTCAGGATTTGAATTTATGTTAAATCTTGAATTTATGCTCAAGTTGGTATTCGGTGGCCGTCAGAATGCATTAAATTTAAAAACTTCAAGTTTGTCTCAACACTGACTGAAGAAATCGGGCAAGTCCAACCGACACAACATTCAAACAAGAAACTTATTTGGAATATGAAACGTTATTTCAGAACTTTCAAACAAGCAACTTATTTGGAATATGACATGTTATTTTAGAACAATATTTTGAGTGTTATTTGTATTGGGATGTTGGTTTTGTGTACTTATTTTTAATTCGGTTTAATTCCTTATGGAGGAGGAACTCCGTTGGATTTCTCACGTAACAAATTTTAAGAAAAAACAAGCGGCATCTTGAAAAAATCTAAGTGTGACATAATACGAATACACATAGATATTACAACCATATATGTTTACACCGTAAGGCGTTTTCCTTCGAACATGTTCGGAAAAACACTATTCCTTTCGTCATCTATTCGGCCAACGCTGCTCCTCCGCGTGTCCTCTTCGCAATCCGGTGGTTCTCCGTGTGTCCTCTTCGCGATCCGGTGGTCCTAGCACTTAACCCCCATCGCCGTGTGTCTGCTTCGTGATCCGCTTGTCCTCTGTGTGTTTTCAAGTTGAGTCTGTGTAAAACCTTTGGAGGTAAATGTTTCCGGTTGCTAGCCTGCTCTGTCCTCCCATTTCGCTGTCCTCCCACTTCACCTGCAAGTTTCAGTGTTGGCGTCTTTTCCACCTCTTTGTTGAGCATTGTTCATGGGCTTGTCGTGACTGTTGAGTTTGTCAGAACCGCAGTTGTCCGACGATTCTGGAGTGCCGTGGGTGATATTTGGAGAGCCCGTCCTTTGAAAGAGCAGTGTTTTTTTCTTGGTTTGGAATTTATTCTAAATTTATTAGATAGCTTGCTATTCATGGAGGAGGTGGTTTAGGTTTTTAACATGGTTTCATTCTTCCATTGCGATGCAAAGCCTGCGAAATGAGCATGCGCATCTTGGATCGAATTTGGAGCCATGAAACTATCAGTGATGATATAGGCGGTAAATACGAGCAAGAAATGGTGTGGAAAACGGCCAACAAGCCAGCCTGCTATATTATTAGATCACTTACATTACTGCTGCTTGTTTGTTATTCTTCGCAGATCCCCTAATTTTCTAAAGCAGTAGACGTTCGAGGATTGAAATAAGCTTCTTTGAGGAGGTCTTTGAACTATGAACTATGGAGGATTTTTCATTTCTATTCATCTATACTCATCTAATTGATTGCTAACAGGAACCATGTTGGCCTTCAGGGTACAGATATTACTACAATTTTGGGTGTTTTTGCGCTGAAGAGTCATGGCATATTTGCATAAGAATATTGGTATTGTGTGAGAGCGAGCGTCTTATTGGGATTTTCAGTACTCTTTCAATATCTAAATCATGAGTTGCTTTACTGTTAATATTCTATTCTCATTTTGTTCATCTTTCAAATATGAATAAGGTGGGGTTTGTTTTTTCATAGATCTTGGGAAACCTCAAGCTGTCTGGAGACGACCAGAACGTATTTATAGCATTGGGATCAACCTATACACCCTCTTGAAGTAGAGTTCTTGCATTGTGCATCGAGGAGGAATATGGGAGCTGGAAGAAGAAAATTGACTTTCACTTTCAATGATAATAATGACAAAGGAGTGGCAACTCCATATTGTCCACGACGTGGTACTGGAAATTTTAGAGCCCTGCAGAAATCTGATCTCCCTGTGGTTATCTTTGGCTGCTCCCATCAAACGTTCAAGGAGTGCGTCACTTAATTGATATTTGGTATTTTATTTGCCCTTTCTTGTTTTTTTTTGTTTTTTTAATGGGTTTTAGTTGACAGAATCGGTCAATATTGTATAGAACAAGGGCATAATAGGAAGCCATCGAGACCGAGACGACGATATTCTTCTGATGACAATAAAACCTGTAAGACAACTGTTAAATTAGAGTGGTTCAGAGTTCCTTGAACAGATTAAGGGGAGATGAACTCCATCATTTTTAGTTCTATAACAAATTCTTTCAGTTATTGGCTGTACAGTCGAAATGAAGGTCAGAAGAATGAACAACCGATCAATTGGTTTGGAAGGCAATAATGAGTTGGAAACATGAGTTCCTCCAAAACGAGGAATGATTCTTCCATTTCAACCACTAGCCATGTCTTTTGAAGATGTAAATTACTTAGTTGACATGCCCCCTGTATGGAATTTTATCCCTAAGACTGCTCTATTATGTGATTTAGCAATTGCCTGTTTTTGTGCCTTCTCTTACATGAAGGGTTTGGTTGACAAGTTCTGAATTTATTTGCAGGAATTGAGGGAACAAGTCTCTGAATATAGACTTCAATTGCTCCAAGATGTTACAGGGGCATTTAGACCTGGTGTTCTTACAGCATTGATGGGGTCAGTGGTGCTAGGAAGACAACTCTAATGGGTGTCTTAGCTGGAAGAAAGATTGGATGATACATTGATGGTGATATGCCAATCTTTGTATTTCTGAAAAAGAAAGAAACCTTTACTCGGATTTCCAGTTACTGTGAACAGAATGATATACATTCTCCACAAGTAACTGTCCAAGATTCCTTGTTATATTCAACATTTCTTTGTATTCCAAAGGATGTTGACAAATAAACCAAAATCATAAATCTTCAGCTATCATTTTCTCTGGTCTACCATCCAGTAGTGTTTTCTTTTGACACGATGCCAAATTGTCATGTTACTAACTTGCAAATATGCCAATTCGCAGGCCTTTGCTGATGAGGTCATGGAACTTGTGGAATTAGATAATTTAAGTGATGCACTGGTAGGTTTTCCTGGTGTGACTAGATTGCCAACTGAACAAAGGAAAAGTTTAACAATACCTGTGGAGCTTGTTGCAAATCCATCTATAATTTTCATGGATGAGCCGAATACTGGTATGGATGCAAGAGCAGCTGCGATTGTGATGCGAACTGTTCATAATACAATAGATACTGGAAGGATTGTTGTCTGTACGATTCATCAGCCTAACATTGACTTCTTTCCAGATTTTGACAAGGTAAACTAAGGTTTATATTATAAGTCAACTTGAATATTTGTTTTAGAGTTTGGTGTTGATTTCTGGTTTACAATGATGGCTTCAACTTTTGTTAATGAAAAGAGGAGGGAGATCCATTTTCTTCGGGCCACTAGGAAAGAATTCTCACAAGGTTGTCAAATACTTTGAGCTAACGACTTGAAGATTTTTGTAGTCATTAGAAAATGAAAAGAGTTTGGGACCTAGCACTGCTAATTTAATCCCTAAATGTGAGTTAATTTTCTGATTTTCATAATGAAAAATTGTAGGACATTCCACGAGTACCAAAGATCAAAGATAAGTACAACCCAGCTACATGGATGCTGGAAGTTAGCTATATTGGTGCTAAACATGGTTTGGGGATAAAATTTGCAAAGCATTACAAGAAATCTTCCCTCAATAAGTAAGCATTAAATTTATCAATAATTTTCCACCAAAATCCTTATGTTTACAATGTTTAGCATTACAAGAAGTTTACAAGACACAAAGTTATCGGCTTCAAACTCACATTCTAATATTTCATCTGTTTATTCGCTATAAAGGCAGAACAGAGCATTGGTGAAAGAGATTAGCATTCCACCTCTAGGAGAAAAGGATCTTTATTTTGCAACCCAGTAATCACAATCATTCTTTGGACAGCTCAGTTCCTACCTGTGGAAGCAATGGTTGACTTACTCGCGGAGTCTTGATTATAACATTGTTTGATACACATTCACATTTGCATGTGCTATAGTGCTGGGAACAATCTTTTGGAAGGTTGGCACAAAGATGTACTTGAGATTTAAATCTGTAAGATGGATTACTGTCCAAAACATTAAGTTGTTTGGATTGACGAATCACAAAAATGTTTGATGCTTATACTCTGTATGTTATGGACTCCTGATCTTCTCAGATACTAAGAAATAGGTTGACTGCATATCAGGGACAACAACAATGATCTTTTTACTATTGAAAGGGATTTGGTTAGCGCATTATATTCTTGGGAGTTAACAATTGTTCAACTGTGCAGCCTGTGGTTGTAGTAGAGAGAACTGTGTTCTACAGAGAAAGGGCTGCAAGGATGTACTCTGCATTGCCCTATGCTCTGGCTCAGGTTGGTTTTGTTTTATTGTTTCATTTTATTTTCAATCCTAATTGTCCACATTCGAATTCTCCATGGTCCAAAGTAACGAGAAATACTTATTTCTGAGAAGAGCATAATGGTATACTTTTAGATCCTTGCTGAAATATTATAGTTTTCTTAATGAATCTCATTTCTAGAAGTAGAACCCGAAAGCTATATATACATCTTTGATTTCAGTGAAACCTTGTGTGTTTCTGTAGCCACTAAATCTCTATATTTCACAATGTAATTGGAAAGAGTAGATACGTTTGTCAAAGGAGATATACCAAATTTGTATCCATCAAAGTCTATTGTGAGAATGACATTGGAATATCTAATGTTCCATCGCTAAGCTTCCCCTTCTTGATGAATATGAACTAGCATATCTTCATTCTTGTGTTTTCATCCAAAGGAGTTCTTCCTGCTCCTCTTCCACTAACAATTCAATGTCTGAATATTGATCCCTAGAGTATATATTGCATTCAAGAATCAAGATAGAAAAATCAAATAAATTGCACTTCGGTATATTGATCTAGGTTACTAAAATCTACGAATTTCCAAACTCTAAAAAAATAATGAACAAATTTAAAGATTGCAGTCTACTTAAAGAATACTCTATATACAAAAAGGACATAACAAAGACAGTTATTTTTGGGCTTAACTATCAAAGGGGCATGTGTATGGCAGTATCAACAATTGCAAGGTTTTTAGGCTCCAAAATAAAGGTCGAGGAAACTAGGCTATGAGCCAAGTAAAATTGGATAGACTGAAGAGCACTAGCCCTTATATAATACACTTGATTTTTAACTATGTAATCCTTTCCTTGTGCCAAAGCAATGTGTAGTTATAATCCAACACTCATAAAATGAGCATAGCTAAGATCCACTCCTTATTGGCATCTTAGGTTACTCCCACCCAATTATTACAATCCTCTCCTACATTTACTCATCTTGCATTAAGAAAGTGTTTGGGTTTCTTTAATCATGTCCTTGGAAGAAAAAGGCAAGCGGGAGGCAACAAACTCCAATACTTTACAAGGTAAGCCATTCAGAGTACCTATCAAGAATTAAGTTTAGCATGTCTGTGTTTGTCAAGATTTGATTTTTTAGTTGTTTATGTATATAGTTTTGTTGGTTAGGCATGGTCTGATATTTTGGATATGTCTCTTATATCTCGTTCTATAAATACTATCCTGCTTGAGGATAAAGGGTTTGAAATTCTTTCCTTTGTTAAATTCCAACGCAAAATTGTTGCCTCATGACGAAATATGCTACATTGATCACACCAAACAGAGTTAGAGATAGTTAAAAAATTTTCAATAGATATTTCTCTTATTGGCATCTCAGGTTACTCCCACCCAATTATTGCAATCCTCTCCTACATTTACTCATATTGCATTAAGAAAGTGTTTGGATTTCCTTATTCATGTCCTTGCAAGGCGAAGGCAAGCGGGAGGAAACAAAATTCAATACTTTATAAGGTAAGCCATTCAGAGTACCTATCGAGAATTAAGTTTAGCATGTCTATGTTTGTCAAGATTTGATTTTTCAGTTGTTTCTGTATATAGTTTTGTTGGTTAGGCATGGTTTGATATTTTAGATATGTCTCTTATACATCATTCTATAAATACTATCCTGCTTTAGGATAAAGGGTTTGAAATTCTTACCTTTGTTGAATTCCAATGCAAAATTGTTGTGTCGGGACCAAATATGCTACATTGATCACACCAAACAGAGTTAGAGATAGTTAAAAAGTGTTCAATAGATAATTTCCATAGCATAAGAAACCTATGAGGGTGAAGTAGGAGGTTTAAATGTCAAATGACCTTGGTAGTAATGTTGAAAGGTACACGATAGAGAGTGATCTCCATAGAAAGTCCAAACCAAGTATTAAGAGAGTGCCATAATAGGAAAATGGTGGCAGTTAGAAAACCTTTGGGTGAGGGTTGAAGTGGTAGGATTTCTTGTGAAAACTTGCCAGAGAATGTATAGATCCAAAGTGCTAGAAAAATGTAGATTCAAACTCATAGCTTAGAAAGAAAAAATGCCCAAAAGTTATGGTTGTTAGAGGGTGAATGAGTCTATCATGCCTTGTGTGACATTTGTTGAGTTCGGAAACGTGGAGGTGACAAAAAAGACAATTCATACACCTTGTCGAGCTTTACCTATATTAGCTATTAAGGAATAATAAATTACGTCATATCACCACCCATACATGTCATGTTGCACATCAATTTTCGAATTCAAACTTTCTCATTAACTCCAACAATTTATAACGTTTGCTAATACAGACGAAAAATAAAAAATTGAGAATTGTTCCACTTGAATCCATGCAGAGGGATGCTTGTATTTGTTTGCCATGTTAATGAGTTGTTCCATCTTTAATTGCTGGATAAAACTCTGTTGGAAACAACAGTTATGAATAGTTTGCACAATTAAACTCTCAAATTAAAACTAAGCATATAACAATTCAAACCAGCAATGAATCCATTGTCAAATATCAAATCGCTATCCCATGTTCGTCCTCTTGTGGATAGGATATCTTCTCATCTTCCTCACCATGATAATTACGTCGTAAGGCGTTTTTCTCTTAGAAGTTCAATTTTGGAACACTGTAGCATCGTCGACCTTCGAACAAATAGGAATCTTCCACATGTCTTACTTCTTATCCATTTATTGGGTTGCCACATGTCCGGTTCTTGATTTGTGTAGGAAAACTCAGTAGCAATTTAATACGCCGAAACCGAGGGTTTGATTTTTACAGTTCGTGTTTGATCCCCGAAATTTCATTTCCTTCCAACTACTAGCTTGGGCTTGTTAAGGATGTGGAGGGATCACCCATTAATAAATGTTCCAAGGCTTTTGCTTTCTCTTTTCTTCGGTCGATTATGCAGACCCATGACATTGTTAAGCTGAAATTGAAAATTTTGAGAGAATTAGGTTTTACAAAGGATGACGTTGGGATTCTTGTTAAGAGGTGGCTTGAGCTTTTGGGGTCCTTCGAGGATAAACTTCTGCATAATCTCAAATTTCTTGTTGAGGTGCAATAATATGCCAATTTTCACAGCACCCGAGAACTTGGTTGGATTTTCCTCTGGACGACAGAGATGATGAGGATCAGTTTTGTGCATTTCTCCATTTCAATTGGTCGAGTAGGGAAAGCTTATATTTTGGTAAAATCAATTATTTGTTTTCTCTGAGGATGTCTCTTTGGAAATGGGTAAGTCTTGTGCATTTTTCCATTTGAATTGATGAATAGGGCACATTTAATTAATTTGTTTGTTTAAAAAAAAAATTATGTTAAATTATTTTTATATTTTCTATGTTTGTGTTTGAAATTGCTTATGATCATAGGGGCTGTATTGCTAATAGTGTATTTTATTCATCTTAGTTACCTGGTGTCATGGTATTATTCTACCAAAACCTTTCAGGACTTGCACCATTCTTCCCATACCACCCAGGGCTTACACCCGACCCAATTCCTTGAAACTTATTCCATTTAGGTGAGACAACCATAATAAGAAGTGAACCCTAATGGAAAACTGAACACTGTTTTAAGGAACTCTTTATTATGTTGTTATTCCAGTTTTATTGCCCTATGTTTGGACAGGACATTGATATAATTTCTCTATGTTCTTAGCATATCAGGGTCATGGTCTTGTATGCACCTCTTTATGTTTTTTCTTTATTTTAATCTTCTGTTATTAAAATATATTTGGAATTTTTTTTTTTTTTGGTAAATGGCCCTTTCTTAAGGAAGTATAGGCTCTATTTCTGGGGAATATTCCACAACCGAGGGTATATATGATGAAAAATTTCAAAATTCACCTGTGGCTCATATGCCATGACCGATGATATCTATTAATACATTTTGCCAAAATTCCCAAGGCTTGCACTTGAATACAACACGATTAAATTTGAATAATGGAAGACCTTAAAGAGAACATAGGGTAGTCTTGGGTCCGTAATATGGTCACATGGATCTCTTCTTCAGGTGTCATAAGTTTGACCCCACTTACAGGTGCCCCAGTGGCTACCTTAATGTGCCAAGTAAAATTCGTAAAAATAAAACCTAGGTCAATGGTGTGAAATTCCTCACTCTCCACCATATCTCCTTTGTTGGGAAAATACATTCAAAACATTCTGCAAGCAGTTCAATTTTGAATTTTTATCAACAACCATTTAAACACAATTTTTTTTTGGACCATAGTATCAATCTAGTTTGTTTGTTGTCTGAAGTTCCTGCAGTCTAGGATATTTGTTATTAAATTCCGTAACTTATAGCTATAGCTATAGCTATTGTTGTTTATAGATACACGAAACTAACTTGCATTTTTTCAACTCTGAATAGGGTTTTTGAACAAGCAGCTATTGATGTTTGAGTTTAAAAGACTCAATGTATTTGTTCTATATAACAAGATTTGCTGCCATATGTTGACCTTCAGAATGCAATAGCTTTTCTTGTCATCTTCTACTAGACTAACATAGACTTGTAGTTCTTTATGGTTGTTTCATAATTAGGATTGCAAAATTTTATGGCGTTCACCTGCAAATTTATTGGAATGACATATTGAACATGGTTTTTGGGCTCCCTTTGTGTTTTGGGGTTCAGTGATCCAATGTTGTTCAAGGAGAAATAATAAATTAGTGTGTACACAAGATGAAATAAAACTTCATGTGTGCATCTTCTACTTAATGATTTGGGCATTTTTGTCCAGATGTATGTGTTTCTGTTTAATAATTTGGTATCTTTGTTCAAATATAGTTGGATTGTATTTGGGTATATTTGTTCCAAAATCTGATTTCTGTGTGGTGTATGTAGTCCTCCATTATTTTTTTCTTAATGCAATTGGTTGGTCACTTGTGGTTTATATAATATTTAAGATGATTTATTGCTGGTTTGAATTTCTATATGTTTTAGTTTCAATTTGAGAGTTTGATTGTGCAAGCTGTTCATAATTGTTGTTTCCAACAGAGTTTTATCCAACAATTAAAACTAGAACAACTCATTAATACGGCTTTTAATATTGGCTTCCAGCTTTAAGAGAAATTGAGCAGTATTCGATGACATTCACTACAAATGTCTCTCCCAAAATTAATATATACCTCAAACTTGCACATGTTTCTTCCATAATTAATATATTTTCCACTCCATGCTAAAAGAAAATCAACTCTGTCCTCTCAACCTCACTTGCAATAAATGTATCCTCTATTTATTGCAAAAAGTGTTGTTACCATCTATGAAACAAGTAGAATTCAGAATAAAAAAATTGTAGTCAGCCACTTTAGGAAATCTAGAAAATCAGTATTATGATGGCACTACAGTCCACCCAACATCTCTAGGACCATGAGATTTGATACTACAGTCCATTTAACATCTCAAGACCTTTGGAAAAGTTGTTCAAGAATCTGTATTCACATCGAATATACAATATTTACTTGCATGCAACTTATTAGTTTCTTCTTATGGTGCAGCTCGTGTTTTATTGTTGGGTTGTTTGAATTCCAAATGATCATAAGATAGTTATTCTTCTTAAATTTGGCTTTGTTGATAATATAAAAATCTGTTTTTGTGTTTGAGTGACATATTTGTGATTATTTTCCTGCACTTTTGTTATAAAAACAAGGACGGAGGATTGGAGCTATGTTTTCCAACTGTCAAAAACATACTTAATGGAGCAGAAATCCTATCCCTACAACTTCTCGAGAGTGCCATTGAAATTTTTCCAAGAGCTCAATTGTTTTCAGCTTATGGTTAGCATAACATCTTGTTCATTGTTGGCAAAGAATCATAATAAAATGATAGCAAACCTTTATGTCACAATCATCCACATAGCCACACTCTAATTCCATCATCCATTTCTACATCATATTGTAATAGTGCCCTCTAATCTTATTTCCCTTCTGGAAACTTTGCTGTGTTTATAAAGGTATGACAGAGGCTTGCTCTTCAATGACTTTTTATGGTTTCCTATGATCCAGTGATTGGAGAAGGCATGCATAGTATCACACAAAAGTTTTCCATGTCATTACACAATCAAGGTATTTCCATAGATCACATTGTAGGAGTTTTCCTGGGAAAGCCAGCCCCTCATGTGGAAATTCAGATTGAACCAAGCATTACATTTTTATATGAGAATGAGGTATATAATGTGGGAAATATATTAACAAAGGGTCCTCATGTGATGCAAAAGTATTGGGGCCAAAAGGAAGCTACTGCAACTTCATTTAGTAAAAATGGATGGTTGAATACAGGGGATGCTGGATGGATTGACAAAGAGGGAAGATTATGGCTTCTCGGCCGTTCCAAGGACATGATTAAAAGTGGTGGAGAAATTTTTTATCCTTCTGAAGTAAATATCCTCAATATGATAGCTTAGCATGTACTATTTGAATGGATGACAATTACATCATTTTCAGTAATATAAGTATTAGATTTTTCACATATATATATATAATAGCATGTTGGTTGACCTTAT
>LPNX011071523.1:354091-380420 GCA_001517045.1 Pseudotsuga menziesii
ATGCAGAGTCAAGCAAGCAACATATTGTCACCGAGGCTACTACAACTGTATTGCAAGAAGCAAGGAATGTCCGGGTATGTCTTTGTAATCATCCTTGAAAAGCATATATTTATACTTAATTATCTCTCGGATGAAGAGAGTTTTTGAGTTTTCCAGCTTGAATGTGGTGTGTGTTTTAAAACAAGCTAGATTCTTGTAGTTTCTTTTTTCCATCCTTTGTTCACAGTGATATTAGTCTAGAATATGTTTCCATTCCTCCTCTCAACCTCAACTACAATAAACATATCCTCTATTTATTACAGAAAATGTTGTTACCATCTAGAAAAAATTGCCTTAAGGCCATTTCAACATAACATTGTTTAAAAATGTTGGGATTGCCACTTTTCCCATCTTGTTTTCATTTTACCAGTACTACCTACTGCATAACTATTTGGATATTACAAAGACCACCTCTACAAAATTGGTGCAACCAAAAGAGCAATTTTTGAGCTGGTAAGAAGCAGTGAAAGCATGGGTAATGGTGGAGAAAGGATTTGTCTTGTGGCCTAGAATATGGATAATTAATTGGGCTACATGAAATCCCCTAAGCCAAATTTCACATATACAAGTAGATAATTGCGTTTTTGCAAACAGACAACAATATTTATAATAGAAATATATTATATTCCCAATATTTTTGCTAACAAAAACTTTCTTAGCCAGATATCAGTACCGAAAGTGAAGTTGCATGAATAAAATCCTGGAGGTATAGGTCAAGTACCAAAAGAGACACATGCGGCTCAAGGCCTCCTTAGAGCATTTGCAATGTCTGGTCAAAATGCATAATTGGCATGTGATTTTTAGAACTAAATTATTACTTTTCAAGTGATTGCCTAATTATTTCATTATGTGGTTATCAGTTTTATGTGAAAAACCTCTTATAGATGGTAAATGCTTTTTAGCAGACGGTTTATTTTTCTTAAAATCTTGTTGCTTCCTTCATTCTCGTTTGGGCCTTTTAAGTTTTCAATACACACACTTTTTCCCTTATGTCCTTTATATATTACACTTAAACAACTACAATCTATGAAGCATGGAGCCAGTCCCTTCATCTCTGCCTCAACGTAAACTGAATACTAGATGTCAAGAGATGTGGAATCTTATGGCCGATGCTTTGGATTCTATGCTTAAGCTCAAGAAATTTTCTTCTTTACTTATTTCCTATTATACACCAAGCATATTTTAAATCTTTTGCACCCTTGAACTGGTGCCTGTCTCGATACACTATTAGTGCAAGCATCTCTTTTTGTGCTTCTGGTTTGACCTCAACTGCTTGGGCCTCTACTTGGCTTCTTTGTGTTTTTTCTTTTCTATACTTATGTTACTGACTCCAATAACCCATTATTATTTGTGTATATCTATTTCAGGGTTTTTGTTCCCTTAGTTATAATGGTAAATGCCTATTTTGGTCATTGAGAGACGGAGTAAGCAAGTGGACAATGTGAAGTGTTAGAAGAATATATTTCAGTTAGGGTTTAGATAGAAGTCATGAGGGTTTTATATACCTATCAAATGAAGCAAGTGCATCATTTTCTAGCCAAAATTCCAAAAGAAACGTTGGAGATGAGATTGTAATTTTTTTTAATGCTTGTATCTTATTTTTCTGGAGTTGTGGCTAACACCTCTATGTGGGAAACTATCAGTGTTTCAAATGTATCCCACTTATAGATGATGTTCATCTATTTTTAACTTTAAAGTTACAAGATTCTAGCTCAGGGGAATAAAGTATATGTAAGGATGTATTCAAATCGTTAAATGAGACTGTAAAATTTCTCTCGTTTTTATAGACTGTAAGGTTGTGGCAGCTGTGCAAGATGAATATGCATTGTTTCCCATTTGTGAATTTAATATTGATTAAAGAAACATGCATTGTTGCTGGTTTAGATTGCAGCAACAAATAGTAATTACAATTTGAAATTGACTGAGATATCAACTTAACTGTGCATGTGCTAATGAACGCGTTTACCAAGTGAATGAACCCAGGCCTCAAAATTTCGATGGATTTTTTTTATGGACATTTTCCTCCTCTTGTTAGATAGGACTGGTTTTCCTTTGTTAAATATGTTTTCTTCCTTAATTGAATGGAATGTGTGCCTTTGCACATTCTCAGACCACCAAAGTTAGGGATGACGAATTTGAAAATCATCAAACATTTTATGATGACAAATTATGAAATTTCAGTGACGCTTTCTTAACATTCAACCCATTACAATTTCAACTTTTTTGCACTTAAATTTATCATCTTGGAATTATTGTCCATCCAAGTTGGGATTTCAATCTATAACACATATTCCATATAGATATGTCAATGATTTCTCTTTTCCTCAGAAATTTCTTTATTCTTCATTTTGTAATTGATTGCTCATCATAAAGTTTTTGCGTGCAGATTTTGATATGTCTGATATTCAGCAAAAACATGCTTTGGCTGTTGAACGCTTAACCCCAAATTTGGAATCTTTGAGGCTTGAGATTTTCCCAGGTTATCTGAGTGATGACCAATTCTGGAAGATATACTTTTTCCTTTTACACCCTCAGCTTAGCAAGGAAGATGCTCTTTTTATTACAACACCCCAGGTAATCATTCTAATTTCTTTCTTATCTTGAACAGGACATCTTCATGGAAGCAAACATCACATTAGCCAAAGCCTAGAATACTATTGTGTTTAGGTGTGTATCATAAGTCAACGTCGTTTTAGAGACTACTTATGAACCCATATTGTTAACAGCCTTTAAAGAGGCATAAGATAAATCATGTACCTCGGCAGGCCTAAAATAGTATTAGGATAATTACGAAGAATGAGCTTAAAAATATCAGGCATACTTTTAAGATCCTGATTCCTAATTATATAATAATTCATATTTATTTATTCTTTTGAAAATCCAGAAAAGAAAGGTCTACTATACTGTTATCATTACTGGCATAGTAATAAATATTTTTGTTTCGTCAAAAAACTAAAAACATTGTAATGTTGTTTTGTATCTTTAGGCTATTTGCTATTGGTTTTGATAGCTCATTAGTTCTTTCAAATGTCAAGATTCTTGGGAGAGGTTTGTATTTATCATCTTGCCTTTGGATTGCATGTTATCATAGGCATTGCATTGCGGTAGTATATTACCTTATGAAGAATGAGCTTAAAAATTTCAAGCGTAATTTTAGGATCCTAATTATGAAATAATATTATAATTCATATATGTTTATTCTTTTTGAAAATATCAATCCAGAAAAGAAATGTCTACTTGACTGTTATCATTCCCAGCATGATAATAAGGATTTCTGTTTCATTAAAAAACTAAAAACATTGCAATGTAGTCTTGTATCTCTAGGCTATCTGCTATTGGTTTGCTAGCTCATTAGTTCTTTCATATGTCAAGATTCTTTAGAGAGGATTGTATTTATTATATTGGCTTTGGATTACATGTTATCATAGTCTTTGCATTACAGTAGTATAGGACATCCTTTGTTATATTTTTACTGTGCATCTTACACTCTTTTGCACGCAGAATGAGATTCAGTCTGTTTTGTTTTGTATATTAGTTTATATATTGAATTAAATAACCGAGTTGAGCTAGAAGATTTTTCTGAATAAGCAAGATTGGAAATATATTGTTTGAAGTACTTTTGTGAATATTTCCATAGCAAAATTATTATATGCACATATTCTATACTCAAGGTAAAGATCATAAAAGAGGAGTTTAGAACAGAAGTATTGATGTTTGTGTTTTTTGTTGAAATTGTGTGACTTTTAACAGTAGATGTGATTTTTGAATCTGCAATATTCTGATATAGATGGAATGAAATGAAATAAGAGGCCTTGGCTCAATCATGTGTGATCTGCATCTTAGACTAGGTTTCATCTTACAAGTCTCATTTTTCACAGAGTTCTGCTTACTTGAAATAAGAAAATCTATCCTTCTCATCAACAATGCTTTTCATATTGCATTAGTCTGGTCGCTTATTTTTACATTCATTGTCTTCTCAATGAAACTTGTACATTTTTTGGTGAGTAAAATTATATTCCTTTAGGTGAAAAATAAATTATCTTCATCATTTGGGACCTTTGGCCTTTTGAGTATTGAGGACAGAAGAAAATTGATACTTTTATTTTGGTTTTGCAGATATTAGAGGCCAGGGCATTGCTTTTTGAGGAGTAACAGAAAAGAAACAAGGCCAAATCAGCCAATGCTGGAGGAAGCTTGGGAAGTCTAGGAAGGAACATTCTCTTCATTCCTCCTGAGCAGAATTTTGAGCATTTTTCACCAGTTGTAGACAACAGCAAAAAGGAAAATTCTTTCAAGTTTGTATCTCTAGAAATAGTGGCACCAGTAATTGCCAATAAATCTGAAGGAGATTATCATATTTCTAAGTAGAAGGATTTTTCTAATCACACAACATATACTGAGGAACAACTAGGTAATTGGCTGCAGGAACAACCAGGTAAAAGTGTTGCATCTTTACATTCTGCAACAGGGTTGTCTAATGAAGAGGATATTTCTTTTAGTGATCTGGAAGATGAGGATGATACACTAGTGCAGATGGATTCAGCGAAGAACCCAAAATAATGGGTTCACCTCAATACAAGTTCTAGTCGATTAGCAGATAATTATAATCAGTTGAAATGCAAATAATATGGAACAATGAATCATACAACTTATTAATAAAATATGCAAGTGACAACACTCCAATTGTCAAGAAGGTTCACCTTGCACAGTTTCTCAAAACTTGATGGACCAAAGGCAATCATGACTCTTGGAAGCGATGATGCTTGCAAGGGTAAACAAATACCTATGGTTTTGGCTAGAGATGTAATTATTGATAAATTCTTTGTTTGCAATTGTTTCAATCAGCTATTGATGGATTGGATGATATTGAATCCTGGTTGGTAGCTCATTGTATCATCTAAAACAATATCATGGGTACTGATATTGTGTTCAATTCATGTATGATGGATTGATAGTGGTTAGTTTGGATAATTATCATATAGTGTCAAGAGTGTTCACTAATTCTGTGTTATTACCTTGAATTATCAAATGTGTATATATATATATATATACTGAAATATTTTCTTTTACTCTTCTTGATGTTCTTTTTTGTATTTATTAAGTGCAGGAAATGCCTTCAAATTTGTACCATTTTTTCCAAACCATACAGTGCTATCATGTCCACTCCTTGAACATGAATTACGTTAATGTGAGAACTTAGAACTATATAAACCGTCCTCCAATGTTTGTTTTCCAAGCTGCTTTGACAACTTATGCTAGCACAATTATGAACTTTGGAATGTTTTGTTGGATACCACTACAGCATAACGAACTATCTTAGTCACCAATACAAAAATCTATACCCATCTCAAGTGTCTCACACGGCATAGGTGAGAGGTGTTTGCTTCGGTTTTTTACTCCAACGTAATCCACATGCAAGAAAATGAATCCACTTAAAGTAATGGAAGTTTGTTTTCCAAGCTACTTTGACAACCTATGCTAGCACAATTATGAACTTTGGAATGTTTTGTTGGATACCACTACAACATAACGAACTATCTTAGTCACCAATACAAAAATCTATACCCATCTCAGGTGTCTCACACTACATAGGTGAGAGGTGTTTGCTTCAGTTATTGACTCTAACGTAATCCACATGCAAGAAAATGAACCCACTTAAAGTAACGAAAGTAGTGGCATCTGTCCTGAATTGTAATCTTAATTTGTAGACATGAGAAAATACAAAATTAGGTGGTTCCAAGATCAAATCAGCATTTCTGAAGAATGCCACAACAACCTTGCTTCACACAATTGGTGAATCTGAGAAGGTGGCATTTGTTGCTCATATCAATAGCTACATTATTGATGATCCAGTGATGAAAAGATACCTTCCAATTGATCCTATGACAAATTATCTCTTTGATATAATGAAAGATGGAATTCTTCTATGGTATGAATACTCAATTAACTAATAATTACAGCCTTGTTGCAATTATAGGATAGTTGCATTTCATTAAGTTTTGACTGTACTTGGATCTTGTGGTTTGTTCATACAACTAGCTATTTTCATATTTCTGAAAATGAAGACAATTATTGTTTCTATTTGTGGGCATGATGCAGTAAATTGATCAATGTCATTGTTCCTGGAACCATTTATGATCGAGCAATAAATATGAAATCAAAACTTAATCCATTGGAAATCAATGAAAATCATACAATTTGCCTCAATTCTTCAAAGGCCATTGAATGCACAGTAGTAAATATTGGAACACGGGGCTTAGTTGAAGGGCGTGTAAGTGAAATATTCTGTATAATTGTATATAGGTTGTTAAATTACATATTGTATCTGAGGACTTATATGATGGGATGGTAGGTCAAATAAGCTGTATAGTTGATCCCACCTTTATATATTACCACTTCCATACTATGTTAGCTTAATTCAACAGCTGAGTGTTCTGAGTTATATGTCCTAATATTGAAAGATTTAAGGCTGCTATAACTGGCATAAATATATTTATGCTACATGTCTAACTCTCTCTATTTGGCTATGGGATTTACCTGATGGTTTCATGGCCTATATCATTAAATTACCTATTTCATAACTCAGAGGCCTAACCAAAGAGATGTGGGATTCAAACTGTGGAAGCACATAACTCAGCCACTAAGACCTCAAACATAGACAGATAAGCATTGTGAAAATCAACCAAAAACATCCCACGTGTCCATCGGATTGATAGGATATAAATGATGGCACCATGCTATCGTCATCCAACTGTTTCATAAATTCCATACATGGTATTGGTTGAGTATACAGAGCATGAAAAACAATACTTAGTATGCTGTAGATCATTTAATGTTGCTGTGTATGTTTGATCGTGGTTAAATTTTGAGCAACTCAAAATCTAACCGTCATCAAGCATACACATCACCATGCTAAGTATTACTTGCCTTTTATCACTGCCATCTATCAAATCATTTCACTTTTCAACTCGACTCAATTACCATTTGGAATCCATCCTTGTTTTTAATACACTACAAAACCAGGTATGACCGAGTTGAGATATCTTCATTCTCATACATGAAAATTCGACATTGATTGTGTAGTGAGCATAATAATGATTGAAAATGTTAGTTCAAGGGTTGAAAGTCGAAGTGTTAAGGATATCATTGAATAAAGTGGTTGAAATATGAATAACCTAGAGAAGAGGAAATATCGAGCATTGATGGCATAAGGTGGTGACTGTGAGAATCAGATTCGAGATGGTGAAATCTATGAAAGCAAAGAAAAAATCAGTACCAGGGGATGGCAGATTAGGGGGAGAAGAAGGGTCTCTGTTATGAGTCCTCAAGAACTGTGAGATTTCTTTGGTTAAACATGAAGGATTTGATTTGGTTTATGTTGGAGATTCACCCTTTCTTATGTATCAGTTTGTGTCTTCTTCACTATTTTACTCCATTGCACTTTATAATTTTATATTTGACATCTCGCATAATATAAAACTCGGTCACTATTTGGTTTTTCTTTTCTGCAAAGTATTTGTAGAATTGAATGGATGTTAAGGGTTGATTTTACTATTAGTAGCCAACTCCTTTTGATGGATTCTACCTCAAATACAAATTATTGTTGAGTTGTTGAATTCTTCGATGCTTAAATCAATTTTTTTGTCACTTTATTCATCTTCATAATTACCTGATATTTGATTGCATGTGCATGTGATGCTTCCATATAAATAAAATCCATGTATTTTTCCCTGTTATGTTGCATTTCCCAGGATAGTTTGAAATCCATGTATTTTTCCCTGTTATGTTGCATTTCCTAGGATAGTTTGGAAACAATATGAAAGGTAATACTCAAGTAGATTCTTAATAATCTTTAAAGTAGATTCTTAAAGTAGATTCTTAATAATACATTGATTAATTTGAAAAAGGTAAAGGGTTTCTCTATCAATATATAATCTTTCTATATGGTTGCAATTTCTAAAGATTCATTTAACTGAGAAAGTTGGTTGTGAACATTATAGCTTTATGCTCTTTAGAAAGTAGGTACATTCTGGTTCTCTAATTGATAGGGACATGGACTCTATTTTCTAACTCATACGATGTCTGGACTTGCCTTTTGAGGACTTTATAAATGGAGAGGCCCTTCTGTTTTGGAAATTAGTTTAATTGACATGTTTCTACATTTTATCTAATCACACACTGTGTATATTGTATTTGCAGTGTCATCTTGTCCTTGCCTTGATATCTCAAATTATCAAGGTACGTTCTGATGAGCTTTAGTTCTAACAGTGCATGGTAAGAGCTGCAATCTAACATGATTCATTTCAATCATAATACTTATATAGTCATGTCAAAAATCCAATCTATTGTGCTGAAAATCTACTTTCAAGCATGGCAGTCTTAAATTCTGCCAATTACCATTCCTTGCTTGTCCCACTTGTTACATTTTCAAAGATAAGTTTAAACATCATATGCTTCTTCACCTAAGTTTGAAGAAAACACCAGCACTTGAAAGTCCATCAACATGTTGTGAATGCTGACTAGCATCGGAGAAGATATTAAAGAGACATGTATACTGATTGCTATGAGGAGAAATAATAACAATGCTTCTTTTTATGGCATTTGCTTCACCTCTAATAATTTAAGTAGCCATAGCTTAATTTGTAGAAGAGAAATCAGAAAGCACAATATAGCTATGAATCATATTGAAAAAAAAATGCAGTCATGTGTTGTATCTAGGGAAGGAAGAATTTGAGGAGTGCTGAATGATTACACTTTATAATTGTGTCAGGACTATGGTTGTGTTGATTCCATGGCAGAGAAAGTAGAAGCAATATTATACTTTATCTAATACTGTGTCTGCACTTTGATATTTATTCTTTTCTTTCTGTTAATCAATGGGAGGTTTGCAGTTCATTTTGGCTTTCTGTACTTATTTCTCCACCTTCCTTCCGCTGTAGACCTGGGGCGCTGGAGGTGTTTGTAATGGCCTTAGATTGGGTTGATTTCTTTAGAGGAATAAAGAGGCCAGTGGCAACAGTTGTTGTCTTCCTCTCATTTATTGAGAAACATGAGATGGAATGGGAAATTCCATACTCCATAGCAAGGGTTTCCTTCAACTCTCTGTTATTGGCTTAGTTCTTTTATTTGTGCCAGGGATACTAGGAATCAATGGGATAGATTTATAGTGGCACAGCTGGAAGATGCAGCAGACCTTGATAATGGTATGATGGCATAACTTTTTCCTCTATTGATGCTAGCTTGTTCCTTTTATGTTGTCAAGACTGGAAATTCCAAGTTGTAGAAGGTAGTTTTTCAATGATAGAGCTCATATGTCTTCAGAAATGTGTAAGATGCTTTTTCTTTGATGCATGTGCCTGGATACTTCTTTAATTGTGTTAGGGATACTTTTCCCTTTTGTCATTTTTTTTCTTCAGCGTTCATCACTTATTATGATAAAGTATACCGAAGGTTGGATCCTATGAAATAACTACAGAAGTTTAACATTACTTGAAACAGGAACTTTGTTGTTTTCTCCATTAGGAGCAACATCAATGATGATGCCAAACATTTGAAATATGTTTGGATTAAATATTGTGGATTGATTTGGAAATTGATGGCCTTAAATAATTGGCATGAATTATAGAAGTTATATCAAGTGTCAGGTCCTCTGTGGAATGATAAATGATTTGAATAAATTAGAAATATTTCAATGGAAAATCATGGTTTGAATGGGGTCAATTATCTATTTTGAATGGCCCTTTCAGATAGGAGATTGAAGGTATTGTAATAGTTTCAGTTTTGTGGAAAGGCTGTACATGCTGCTTATTTATATTTAAAAGGTATTGAATTGAAATGGTTAGCTTGCATTTGTTGTCTGTATATGGGATTTCACTAGCAGTCGCAGATCGCGAGAGATTTACAAATATATATGCATGCATGATTATATTAAAAATTCCAGAAAAACACAGACATGAAGAAACCTTTCTGCATAGGGTATTCCATGAAACCTTTTTTTGGCTCACTTCAATGTTACACTTTTTTTCCTCGCTTACCCGCTAACAACTACCTTAACGGCGTATTATTGCACCTTCCTTGGGGAAATTGCTAGTATGTATTATATGTAATAGAATATATGTGTATCCCTTATATGTGGTGATTGATAGCCCATCAATGCGCATTTATGGAGACATAAGGATGACACACAATCGAAAGACAATGAAAGATGGTGGAGTGGTCGAGCAGCTACCAAGCAATATAACCTTTAATATGGGGCATCGTAACGCACCTCGATGTGACTGCAATGAAGGCTCCAATTAGTATGCACCTTATGCTCCATATCCTCCATTTATTGAGGCTTGGGATGATAGACACCCTCATTATCTCTCTCATTATAGATCTGTGACTCTCCTCCACTGAGTGTAGTAGCTTCTGGAGTGCCCGTTTATGCTAGACAAAGAAGCCTGCAAAAACCTTCACTATGAATGATTATGCAATGGCATGCGGTGGTTGCAAATTTCACCAAGGAGGTAGAACCAACCAACCAGAACAACACAATACCAAATCAAACCTTTCTGTGCAGCATGAGGGTCACCAATGGTATTCTCCTCATTCGCAACAACCTTAATGAGGTGAAGGAAGATTGACAAGCGAGAGTTTTTGAGATAAGGGAACAGGTCTAGGAAATTCTTGACTCATGTGGGGAGATAACACTCAAGCACTGTCTTCCCTCACTTCTCCTCATGACCATTGTAGCGGACGATAGTGTGCAAAAAATCTTTGATGAAAATGATGAAGCTTTGGTGGAGGATGGTGAGAAACCTCCTCTTGAACGGGAATGCCAACACATGGAGACAAAGAACATGTCGGCTGACACCAACCCTTCTTCACTGAGCACTATTGTTGACAAGTATAACTAGCAGGAAGATGAAAATACTAGGAACCAACCAGTGCCACCATGTTGCAATCGGGTTTTGCTACGCAAGACAATTAGTTTTTTAGCACTATGTTCATGGTTTTTTTTGTTCATAGTCTCATTTTTTTGCTGCTACCAGGTTTACGGTTTACATTTTGAGGTTTTTTATACTTTTGTGGATAATTATTGCTATCATACTCTGTCATATAAAAGTGTATATGCTAACATGTTTTTTTCTCCTATGGGGAGGCCTCCATAGTGACTATTTGGGTTGTTTTATCGATAAGGGAAACCCATAGCAACTACTTTTTTGTACCAGTATTTTTGTAGTATAATGTGATTGCTATTTTACCAAAATAAATATGTGTGTGTGTTTAATATGTACTATACTCACTATATATTGTTAGAACCTTTATCGAGATAATCAACCTCTAAAACAATTTAATCCCTTACAAAAAGTTTGAATTTAAGAAAATTTTCCCATAAATACAACGACTCCTTAACAAACTAACCCATGTCAACAAATTTGATCAACTATTCATTATCATCAAGAACATTATGCACCAATGTACATTAAATCCTCTATCCCCTTATATAATACACCATCTAACACCTAGGACTCTTGGCATGGAAATAATCTCTTAATATGCCTTAATATTCTTGATTAGTACAAGCTTGAACACACAATTCCCAAAAACTACAATGAATCCCCTTCACACACTTATCCCATACCCATAATTATCCCAATGGAACTACACCCCAAAGCACACTAACCCCTCTAACCCATTAAATATCACATTCCCCACTTATAAGACCCCTAACATGAAAATTTTCTCCTAAAATACCTTAAACCATTATAGGTATGACCTTGTAATGACCCACCCAACACACTAGTTCACTTCCAAATTAGCACGTCCCTTGTTTATTATAGCCCTAGACATACTACACACCAATACACATTGTTTATTTTTCCCAAGCAACATCGAGAGCCATTCTCTTAGAGAATGGAGGCACCTAATCAGTTACTAGGAACTTGAACTAGTCTAGGACTAGGGGACTCAACCTAGAGCTGAGGGCCATTCACTCAATGAAGGCACCTGGTTAGTTAACAAGAAATTGAACTAGCTTGGGACTAGGGGAATCAACCTAGGGCTGAGGTCCAGTCTCCGGGAGAATGGAGGCATTTGTTCAGTTACCAAGTATTTGACATTGAGTCAATTGATGAATGCTAGAGCTGAGGAACTTCGTTAGTTACCAGGTCATCACCATAATCCCTAGACTAGGCCTGGCATGTGATGCACCCCTCTCCTTAATATTGGGCTATGTGACCCTCTCTAGGGATTAGCTACCCCTGGCTGAGACACTTGACACCTGATATTGGTGGAACGAGGAGTTCAAGTTAAAAGCATTAGTAATTCTCTCTATTTATGAAGATGTACTTTGAGTGGGAATGAAAAAACCTAGAGACCACTTTATTTGACCATAAAACACTTGAAGGACCACCTTACCCTAAGTCTTGGTCCATAAGGAATACCAAGTGACACAATTCAAAATACAAAGAAGAATTTTGTATCACAAAAGGTTAAAGTAAAAAGGGTCAAAGTGGAAAAAGAATAAAATCCTAATATCAACTCCTAATTATGTGGGACCAACTCTTTTTTTTGAAATTCTATAAATAAAGGTCATTTTCAAAACATTTATACAACACTTCATTGTATTGTACTGCTCCTTTCATGTTTGGGATGATATACTTCGCTGATGTTGAAGGAAGAACTCGTGGCTAAGTTTTATTTTTGGTTATCTCTCTTATTTTAGCATTACAACCTTGCCAGCTACGGTTTCCACTTACATAGTTTGCAGTCATTCGAAAAGTATCCACAAGCCTAATGCATCACCCTCAATGGTGACAAGGGTTGTTATAGCATTCCTCCACATTGGTTACACTTGGAAACCATTTTTGTGTTAACCATCCATAGAGAGGTAGGTATTGATTTTTACTAAAGTAGCATCGAGAGCCATTCTCTTGGAGAATCAAGGCACCTGGTCTTTTACTAGGAAGTGGAACTAGTACACGTGACTAAGGGAACTTAGTCTTGAGCTAAGTGGACATTATTTGAATGGAGGAACCTGTTCAGTTAGAAGGAAGTGGAACCAGTTTAGCACTGGGGGAACTCATACTTAAGATGAGTGGCCATTCTTTGAATGGAAGCACCTGGTTAGTTACCAGGAAGTGGAAGTAGTCCAACACCGGGGGAACTCAACCTTGAGCTGAGTGGCCATTCTGTGAATGGAGGCATAAGGTCAACTACCAGGAAGTGGAACAGGTCCAGCACTGGGGAACATCATCCTTGAGCTGAGTAGCCATTTGTTGAATTGAAGCACCTAGTCAGTTACCAGGAAGATGAATGAGTCTAGGAACGGGGAACTCATCCTAGGGCTGAGGGCCATTCTCCAAAAGAATGGAGGTGCTTGGTCAGCTACCAAGTATTTTACGCTCATTCAATTGATGCAACCTAGGGATGAGGCACCTGGTAATTACCATGACATCACTATAAGCCTTAGACCGGGTCTGGGCATGTGAGGAACTCCTACCCTTGATATGTGGGCTTGGTGATCTTTTCCAGGGATTAGATACCCCTGGTTAAGACACCTAGTAACCTATCTTGGTGGCACAATGAATGTAAGATAAAAGCATTAGTAATTCTCCCTATTTATGATGATGTACTTTGAGTTCCTATATGAAGAACCCTTTCACCACTTATATTGATCACGGGTCACTTGAAGAAGACTAAAAGGTAAAAGTAAAAAATACATAAGGAATCTTGGACCACTAAGAAGTTAAAGTGAAAATACAAAAAGATCATTAGTACCTTGAAAGTAAAAGTCAAAAGATAAAAACCCTCTTATTTATTCTTATGTGTAAGGTCCACATCCAAGTGACTAAAAGGCTATAAAAGGAGATCAATTACATGTCATTTGGACACACTTTGGACACTTGATAGCCTTGTTGGATTCATTATCCAACCCACACATTATTTGTCCTAATTGGACTAATTAACCACTTATCCTAAGTTATTGGATCGAATATGTGACTACATCATAAACTAGATCAGCCTCCTTCAATCAGGGAACTTAACTGAGTCTTCTCCTTCAATCGAGGATGCTAATTAATCTTCCTCCTTCAATCAAGAAGAAAATCTGGGTTGATCTACATGACCAAAGCAACCCAAGTTAGTTAACTAATGGTTGTTCCAGGGGTCTAATTTCAGTTAAACTGCATTTGTAAAGGTGCCTCTGTCATTATTTTGCCTATTTTTGATAATTTCTAGTTAACTGGAGTGATTAAAGGTGCCTCCAACAAATTTTGATGACTCAATTCAGTTCAGTTCACTTGATCTCAACTAACTGAAGTCAGACATGCACCCTCACCTATTGATTGGTATGCAGTTGAGTTCTATTCAGTTAGAATCAGTCTAAATTGCCTTTGATTCAGTTAGACTCGGTATAAAATTTCTCTGATTTAGTTAAAGTTGAGTATGGTTGTGATTAGTGGTTATCGGATGTGCTAAGTGGTGTCTAAATAACAACTAAGACACTTTCATGTATGCAATTCGAATGACCTCCTTGGGATTCGAATTGTCTAGTTATTCATGCTAGTGTATGGCATTGCATATTTGCTTTTGATTAATGATAACTATTATAAAGCCGCGACTTGTAATTACAATGTTTTCATGTCATTTTTCTGTGTAATTGATCCTTGAATCTTCATAAGTTTTGTCTTGATCCTCAGATTACTGTGACTCAATTTCATATGGTATCAGAGCCATGGTAGGACAAGGCTCTTCTTCAATAAGTTTCTCGCTGGATCTATGATGCAATTTAAGAAAAAAGATAAAAAATTCCATATCAGCACCAGAAAAAGAGAGTTTACCACATAATTCGTGGGAAAAATAGTATTGTTGATCAAGCTTGCTTGATTAACTAAGATGAGTGTGAAGAAAATTCCAAAAGTGTAGGATGTTCAACACTACTTTATCTTTTTTGTGTGATTTGTAGGTTTTTCAAACTCTTTCACTACATTCACTACAACAAAATAATGGCCTCTTCTGTGAATCTTCTCACTCCTTTCAACTACCATCAGTGGAAGCAGGACATACAGATTCAACTGTGCTCCAAAATTCAAAAGACTCTACAAAGTGACCATGGAAACAGATGTAGAGCCGAATCATGTTGTAGACAACAAAAAATACTGAAATAATCTTGATGAAGCATATGGATTTATGTGCCTTTCAATTTCTAGAGATCTTTTCTTCTTTGAAGACTCCTAAGGAGATATGGGACCAACTTGCTACTTTGTTTGATAAGCAAGATGAATTGAGAATCTATTAGTTGGAGAATGAGCTTATATCTCTAAACCCAGGAAACTTCAAAACCATGAATGACTTCTTCACCAAGTTCAAGCACTGGGTGCTTTAGTTGAAGCAGGGTAAAGTTGAGAAGGAGGATGATCAACTCATCCTTGCCATCCTTTCAAAAAATGGTGTAGATTACTATGTTTTTGTGTCCACCTTTCATACTGAGAAGCTTACAACCCCAAATTGAAAGATCCCCAACCTCAATGCATTCATTGAGTCTCTCACCAATGAGCATGACAAGCTTCTCCAGATGGGAATCATCAAATCCTACAAAGATCAAGCTTGTTTGTTGGAGGACCCAAAGCTATGAATGGAAAGGGGAAGAAAAAGAACCAAAAGAATAATTTTGATACTCCCAAGACAAAGGAGAAACACCAATAGCTGGATGATCCCTCAGGATAAAGAAAGAAGAAGCACAAAGGAAAAGAAGGAAAATAAATAATTAAATGTTCTTATTATGGAAGGGGATTTCATCTTGAAATCTCTTGCATGAAGAGACAACTTGATCAAATGACTCTTCTCCTTGAGAAGAATAACATCAATCTTCCTGAAGGTGCAAGGAAGAGAGAAAATCAACATCGGAACATTCATCCCAAAAGGGGACATGCCCTCATGGAAAATTTTTCGAAGCCTAGATCTCTACTCATTGAATATGGTGCTTTGAAACATATGCTAGCAAGAAAAGAATCCTTTTCATCCCCGAAATCCGACAACAACATTCCCATCCACATGGGAGATGACTCTCAAATTACTTCAAAGGGAAAAGGTACTGTCAAACTAGAACATGGAAGCTTCAATAATTTCTGTAGCAAGACTTATGTGGTGGTTAATTGTAGCAGGAGTCGGAAAAACTATAGTATTCATAATTGTATATCGACGTTTCGAATCCAAAATAGGATCCATCATCAGGACAGTTTGCCGAGTAACATGAAGAGTGAGAGAACTGACTAAATATTGATGGGATGTGGTCACGAGAGGATGTCAGTTTGGAGATTTCAAGAGTAGAAAGACGACTCAAAACCCTAAAATGTATAAGGTAGAAAATGTTAATTTTGAAAAATTATTGTTTTTAAAATTACTAATGTTCAAAAACTTTTTTATTAAATATATTTATAAATTAATTTTTTATGTTTAAAAAGTAATATGATTTAGTTTAATAAGGTATTGTTTACAAATTATTAATAGTTTCTTTATTTAAGTTTCTTTAACAATTTTAATTTCTTTATCAATGTTTTTCATTATTTATCTGAATAGAGATGGAGGCCTCGAAGTCAGCACAAACTAGGTTCCCTCTATCCTCAAAACTAAACTGAGTAAATAATCCTTCGTCCCTTAAGGAAGATTACCCTACTTAATAAATACTTAATATTAATTTCCAAGTCTAAATTATGATTTTCAACCTTTGAAAATCTCAAACCCTTCTTAACAATTAAAAATTTATAACTAATAGATAGTTAATCTCTTAAAAATTAAAATTAAAAATTAAAAATTAATTTTCAAAATAACTTTTTAGATTAATGATACCTAAATTTAATTGATATTATAAAAGTTAAAATTATTTAAAATTTCAACTCACAACCCATCTAACCTTCCATACCATTAATAGTAATTGTAGGAATTATTTAATAAATTACAATAAAGTTAAAAAAAAACTTTTAAACTTAATAGTATTTGTAAGAATTATTTAATAAATTACAATAAAGTTTATAAAAAAAAAACTTTTAAATTTTGATTAACAAAAATATTTAATAAAGTTAATAAATAATGAAAAACATTAATAAAGAAATTAAAATTATTAAAGAAACTTGAATAAAGAAACTATTAATAATTTGTAAACAATACTTTATTAAACTAAATCATATTACTTTTTAAACATAAAAAAATAATTTATAAATATATTTAATACAAAAGCTTTTGAACATTAGTAATTTTAAAAACAATAATTTTTAAAATTAACATTTTCTACCTTATACATTTTAGGGTTTTGAGTCATCTTTCTACACTTGAAATCTCCAAACCGACATCCTCTTGTGACCACATCCCATTAATATTTATTCAGTTCTCTCACTCTTCATGTTACTCGACAAATTGTCCTGATGGTGGATCCTGTTTTGGATTCGAAACGTCGATATACAATTATGAATACTGTGGTTTTTTCAACTTCTGCTAGCTTCAATAATGTTCTTTATGTGCCCTCCTTGGATTCAAATTTGTTATATGTGTATCAAATTGTTGATGTAATTGTAGCTTTGGAATGTATTCACTTGTATATATTATGTATTGTACCCCGATGTTTTTTCTGAGAAGTGTTTGTAATGTAATTGAGTCATGTCATGCCCCGATGTTCCTATCGAGAGATTCAATAATGTAAGAAAGTCATGTAAAGTCATTGTGGGTAACTCTTCTATTGTTCAAGGGTTAAAGTCCCCATAGTTGTGGGGCCCTAGGGTTATTAGAATATCCTAGAGAAGTCGACCCTAGGTGAGTTATTATAAGTCGGGGCAATAGTCCCCACCATTGTGTTAAGGATAACCCTCCTTGTTGGTCGGAGGGGCAAAGTCCCCACAATTTGTGGGGCACTAGGGTTATTAGAATCTCCTAGAGATGTCAGCTCGAGTAAGTAATTGTTAAGCGAGGACGACATGTTGGAGTGTAAATTAAGTAAATGAAAGAATATAAATAGAGAGTGAGACTCTCTATTTATCACACACACACTCACTCATTGGGGCGCATGAGTGAGAGAGAATTTGCTGGGACAAGAGAGAGACTACTGTTGTCGGGAGATCATCTTTATGTTTTCAGGTTTTACTTTTTGTGCTGATTCTATCTCTGAGGAAGTTGCAGGGTTTTATCCTTTATGGTTTCCCCGAGGAAAATTCTTTGTGTCTCTTGTCTCTTGTGTTTTATTGCCGTGCATGTTATTCTCTCAAATAAGATCCTAAGATCATAATGCTAGCTTGAATGATAAAAATATAACACAAATGACACACACAGGTTTTCCCAAGAGATTAAGATTCAACCCGAATGATGTTGAGATCTCAGAAATTGCATTGAGAAAACTCATTGCAACAGGTATAACGAATCATTCATCTAAAACCTATGAGTTCTCCAAGTTTGTGCCTGATCCAAATCCTACCACCCTTCTAACTCATGGGAATGAGGTCAACCAGTTGTGGCATGAATTTTTTGCACACCTAAATTTCAAATACTTGCAACAAATTCAAAAGCATTCCATGGTGGAAGACCTCCCTAAAATCAGAACCTCCAATGGAATTTGCAAAGGATGCATTGTTGGAAAGCATCCTGAGCATAAATTTGATTGTGGAAAGGAAAATCGAGCTACATGTGTTTTGGGGCTGATCCATTATGATATCAGCAGACTAATTCCTACAATCTCCATGAATGGTTCAAGGTATGTGCTCACTTTCATCGATGACATGTCTAGATTCACATGGGTCTATTTTCTCAAGAAAAAATATGAAGTTCTTGAAAAGTGCAAAGATTTAAAAGGTTCTAGAGGAATCAAAGGGATAAAAATTCTTGAATACCAGAACCAAAAATATATTCATAGAGAGAAGTTTCAGTCATTAAAATAAATTTTCTGCCAATTAGGTGATGTTGCCACATCTTTAAAGCATGTATAATAGCTGCTAATTCCATATCATAAGTTGCATAAATATTTTCATGAATTTTTAATTTTCTTGACTCATAGGCAATAACATGCCCTTCTTGAGTCAAAACACTACCTAAGCCATCATTACAGGTGTCAATGCAAACTACAAATTCTTTATTTGGATAAGCTATTCTAAAAATAGGTGCGCTGGTTAATAAGGTTTTTAACTTTTAAAAGCTTTCTTCGCATTTCTGGTTCCAATCAAACTTCTTTGCTTTCTTCTACAAAGAAGTTATTGGGTTCGCGATCTTCAAAAATCCTTCAATGAACCTACGGTAATAACTGCTAATGCCCATGAAAGATCAAACATCCATTACATCCTTAGGGACCGACCAATCTTCGATTGCTTTTATCTTTTCAGGATCTACCGAAATCCCTTCCTTGGTCATCACATGACCTAATTATTGAATCTTATCCTTGAAAAAATGACATTTACTAAATTTTGCAAAGAGTTGATGATCTCGTAACTCTTGCAAAACAATCTTTAAATGTTCTTTATGTTATTCTTTAGTTTTTGAATAGATTAAAATGTTGTCGATAAACACGACCACAAACTTATCTAAATACTTATGCATAACATTGTTCATTAAACACATAAAAATAGATGGGGAATTAGTAAGCCCGAATGGCATACTGACAAACTAGTAATGGCGATACCGATTTCTAAAAGCTGTCTTAAAGATGTCTTCATATTTAATCATTAACTTGATGATATCCAGACCTTAAATCTATTTTTGAAAACACTGTGGCTCCATGTATTTGATCAAATAGATCATCTATGCGAGGCAACGGATCTCAATTTTTAATGGTCATCTTATTCAACTGACGGTAATTTATGCATTGTCGCATGGTTCCGTCCTTTTTGTTAACGAAGATGACAAGTGCCCCCTAGGGAGACACACTAGGTCAAATATACTTTTTATCATTTAGTTCTTTTAATTGAGACTTTAATTCATTAATTTCAAGTATGTTCATTCGATAAGGGGCCTTTGAGCTAGGCACTGCACCAGATACCATCTCAATGGTGAAATCCAATTCCCTTTTCGGAGGTAGTCCCATAATTTCTACAGGGAATACATCAACATATTCTTTTAAGATTGGTATGTCTTCCAATTTTAACTTATCTATCTTAATTAGACTCTCCTCATCAGTTATTATTACTGCATAAGATTTACATCCCTTGCTAACAACTCTCTTAAGATGTAGAGTAGAAATCTGCCTTATGGTGGTTTTTCTAGGGATTCCTTTTACAGTTACTGGTTTTCCATCACTGTCTAAACATGTGAAGGTTTTATCATAACAATTTAAAATTACCCTATGTTGTTCTAACCAGTCCATACCAATCAGTAAATCATAAGAACCAAGAGGCAATACATTAAGCTTCACAACGGTTTCTAAATGATCCATAACTACTGCACATGCTTTTACAAAACAAGTTACCTTTCTTTTAGCACCAGTGGCTAACTAAACCAACCAAGAATTCTCAAATTTTTCAATAGGTAACTTACATTTTTCTACCATTTTAGGTGCAATATAACTCAGACTAGCTCCTGGATCAATTAAAATAGTTACAGGGGTTTGATTTATCATACCTTCTACTTCCACCATGGAAGTTTGATATTCTGCTTGTCGATTCTACAAGGATGCGTTGATTCTGGGCATAGTCCTTGCTCTTTCTCCAACAATCATCTCCTCTTGTATGGTATGAATATTACTGACAGAATTTTTTTTATTAGGATAGACTGAAGCATAGTGTGGGCCATTACACTCCCAACACTTTATAGGTTCTTTGTGCTCAAAGTTCTTCATATAATTACCATGGTTATTAGAAAATTATTTATCCTTTGAATTATTCTGATTGCTTGGTGGATTATTCTTATTTCCTTCGAAATTCTTGTTAGGATAATTTTTGGCCTTATTTTCTTAGAATTTCTGTTGGGCACAAAATCTTTCTTCTTTCGTTCATACTGATTATTATTTTTCTTGGCCTTCGTGTTGGCCATGCTTTCCTTCTTTCGATTCTGTTGAAAACAAAAGTTAGCTTTCCTCATAGCTTCTTCCAATGTCTTTGGATTGTCATATTGAATCCTGTCCTTAATATGATAAGGTAGACAACTGAGGAATCACTGTACCTTTGGTTTCTCATCTACAAGCTATGGCACATACCTAAGCAGACTAAAAAACTTGTTGTTTAGATCTTTCATTGTCATTCATCCTAACTTAATCTCATAAAATTCTTTTGCTCTCTCTTCATAGTATTGCTCAGATATAAATTTATTTTTGAAGTACCTCTTGAAGGTACTCCAATTTACATTCTTCTCTTTTATTCCCTTAACTCTCTTCAAGTCCTACCACCAAATATCAACCTTTCCTGAGAGATTGTAGATAGCCATTCTAGCCTTTAACTGGTTATAATAGTTATATATTTGGAAGTACTTCTTCATCTCAGATAACCAGGATTCCGCTTCCTCCCCCTTCTTAGTCTCTCCATTAAACGTTGGTGGTTTTATCTTTTTGAATTCCCCAGAAATTTCCTCATAAGGTTTGTATTTCCTCTTTTTAGTGTAATAATTATCATCACTACTATCACTAGTAGAATGGAAATTTCGTTGTTCACCAAACACTTCTGAAGATGAACTGCTTTCATTTTTAATATGTTTCATATTTTTAAATTTATGTTAATGACTTGTATCCTCTGATTTAGTTCATATATCCCTACCCTCAGTTTGAAACCTTTCTGTTAGGATCTGATTCAGCTCCTCCTGAGCCCTCAGAATCCTTTCATTCTCTCGTTTTACAGATTCCATTTCAGTTTTTAGATCTTTTACGGTTTGTAACAGTTTTGAGGAATTGGTAGTTAAATATTATGGTATAGGATCTCTTGGTAAATTTCATGGTTCAGTAAATGGAGATTCCTCCTCTGCATATTCCTCCAGCCTTTCCATACCTATTTGTTAAACTTCAGAAACAATTTCTCTGTTGAATAACATTTAAAAGAAAATACATCAGCATAATAATTCAATTTACTGTTTCATAAAAGCTAGTTGGGCTTCATCAAGGCCTAGAGTTTGAACCTTGTGCTCTGATACCACATGTCAAAACCCCAAATTTTCACAAAAATTTAAAATTTTGAGATAACATAAAATGCTGAAAACTGTAGTTTACTAACAGCTAAAGGTTAGCAGTAAAAGAAACAGTCAAAATACTCATATTACATAATCTCAATTACGTTAACTAAGCAGTTTCCTTTTTGTAACATGAATAAGGTTTACTTGCGTAATGTGTATTTTAGTTCAATGATGAGTTTTCTTTATGACAAGTAGGTGGAATCTAACTTTGAATCCTGGGCTTACTTAGCATTTATGCTAACGCATAAATATTACTGGTTCTTACAGGTTTACAAGTATGATCGAAAGAGTAACGTTTTAATTTCATAAATTATCGAGAAGTGTTTCTATTTGTAGTTAAAAAGCTTAGTAAATAAGCTGCTAAATTCCAAGCAACTTCCATGAGGTAAAATAGTTTGCTTTCTTCAGTTTTTCTTGTAAACAAAGTTCAGATAATTGAGTTCATTTCTTTATCGTACGTAGCGACAGTAAAGATACTTACTGTGGCTCTAAACTTGTAATCTTAATTGCATAGTAACTTCTACTTTAGTATGCATATCTTGCATCGTTATACTGATTGTACTATTGGTTATTATACATTATCATACTACTTATTCGAGTATCAAGCGGATTGATATTTATCTTCTATAGGGAAACTTACAGCCTGTAAACTTCTTGACATTATAAGTTTGATTAGTGTAAAAGCAATAGTGTCTTTTCACATGAAAACACTGTTTTCCTATACTTCTTAAATTTACGTCAAACCATGTGGTTCTATTGATTATAGACTCGAGTAGGATCATTCCATTGCAGTTCTTATTATTCCTATAATAGTTTTCTTGTATTAAGTTATTGTCTACAAATAGTTTCTAAGGTTGATGTTTTCCATAAAGATCAATCTTTCATCTTATGCTAAGTACCAGTTATCTTTCATAATCATAAAATCATCCTACTAATAAATAATCTTGGTAAGTGTTGTGCCCCTACCCAACAGCCTTTAAAAAACATTATTTCATCAAACAAAATTGTATTTTGTTTTGATGAAATGTTTGAATTTCATATAGCAAACGTAAAGAATTGACGGCTACTGAAATGGTGATTTTCTAGAAGCTACTGAAACAATGAAATTAAATGTTTTTTGAGAAAACCTTTGCGAACTATGGATTAGTTTACAAAATCACTGCTTTGAAATTATTATTTTGAGTGGATTTGCATTGAAAATCAAGGGATAAGTGTTAATAATTTGTCATGAATTAATCTTGAAATCTTATCCAAATATTTATCATTTGATTTTATTATGTGATTTTGTTATTGTAAATATTGCTAAAGTTGTGAAATTGGAAGGTTGAAACTATTATACAGTAAGCATTCTCAGTATTGGTAATATTGGTGGACATTCCTCCACATGGGTAAAAGACAAAGTAACCATGAATATTATTGGATATTCTTCATATGAAACGACAACCAGAAGAGTATTTTAATCAATAAAGAATTATTTCATGGATTAAATATGATGTTTATATTGAAGGGAGATTTATGGTAGTAAAGCTTTCAGCACTTTTGCAATTAATGCCATATCTTATTTTCATAAATCCCCATAAGTGGATGGACATCATGACAATTTTCAAAATATTGTTGCCACATTACAAGAAGTTTGAAAAGCATATATTTGTTTTCTCAAATCATTTTCGAATTTAAGAAGATCGATAGGTAATTCGATTTGAGAGAGGATCTACTTCTCTATCATATGTTTATGGTGATTTCATACAGGTCGTTGTCATTTCACGAAGAAATAAATTCAAATCAGAAAATGTGCATTCACCACCAAATCGAGAATGGGATTAGGGATTGATTTAATTCTTGAAAAATGTCACATCTTTTAACAGATTGCAGTTTGTGTTTTTAAGGGTATACCACCATATGCCAAACAAAAACTACAGTGAATAAAATAATTTACCACATTACCATATCTGAATTGATTGTGAAGACATGTGTGGCCAGATAAATCCTGAATTTCTGCAGATAAAAGAGATTTAGTTTCCAGCAAATATATTTTCATTAATTTTTTTTGAAAATTTGTTAGCATGAATTAAATAGTGCTGAGTTATCATCAAAGTAAGCATTAGCTACACAAAATCATGAGAATCCTGTAGTGTGTTACATATCATCAAAGAAATGATTGTAAAAACCACGTTTCTCTTCTAGAAATTAATGCATAGACAGTTAGCAATAACACTTATGGAATTATTCATCTTGTTTCTGCAGAGATTTGAGGCGATTAGCTT
The DNA here is from genome assembly GCA_001517045.1 of Pseudotsuga menziesii. Classification (NCBI taxonomy): domain Eukaryota; kingdom Viridiplantae; phylum Streptophyta; class Pinopsida; order Pinales; family Pinaceae; genus Pseudotsuga; species Pseudotsuga menziesii. The sequence continues at coordinate 378,505 of LPNX011071523.1, forward strand.
CATTCCAGAGAAAAAATGAATGAAACTGCCGGGAGACGAATTTCATTTTCAGCCAGTTACAAAATCGCATTTTCAACTGACAGGCGTTTTTCTAGGCTACATTGTGAGCAAATGGAGGCAGATCTAAAAAATCCGCCACATGGGTTTTCTCCAGAACGGGCCCATTTATCTTCGTACAGGAAGATTTCTCCAGAAAGTGAAGGATTCTAGGAGATTTTTGGGATCCTCTGAACTCGATTTTTACAGTTGCGGCCGGCAAAGAAATGGGTCTTTCCAAAAATTCGCCAGTGCAAAGCTCAAATTGGATTTTCTTCTGATCTTTGTTTATTTAAACCAGGGGAATTTGATTTCCAGGTGGGGGGAGCTCTGTTTGAAGAATTATTTCTTCAAGAAGATTAAAATGCATGATTGCTGAGGGGTTGGAGATGTTCTTTCTTCTCGGCCAGGGTCGATAGTTTCGGAAAGGAGAAGACGAGACTACTGTTTGATCTTTTTGTAACTCAAGACAATTTCCTGTCTGCAACTACAATATTTTGAACTGGTGACACTTATTATATGTTTATAGTTTTATACTTCTCATATATGTTTGTGGTATCCATTGGTCTTGTCACTGTTTTCTGTATTATTGATGTTTGTCATAATCTCTTTAAAGAATTGTGCAAATATATTGTGTTTGATTATCGACTTATGCTGATTATCGATGTGTTAATGAATGTCATGTTATGAATTTGATGATTGACATCATAACACATGTGATGTATGTGTCTATTGCATGATCTTGTTAGTTTCTAAATTTCTTTTGAATCCTTTCAAGATTTTGAATGCAATAGTCCCATTAGCAGATTCGATTTCAGTTTAAATATTTGAATCACTCCTGATCAGGATAAAACTTACATTAGAATAACATAATTTCTTTTCTGTTCATTATGTTATTAATAATTCATTAAATCAGAATTGAATATTTATACTACTGTCAGGTTGGTCTTTAATTTTTGTGATTAGTGTACATTTGTTTATAATGCATTTTTGAATTCATTTAACGTGTTAATATTTGATTAATTTCTGATTATTATATTATAAGTTAAATTGATTGAGTAGATTTAATTAATAGATTAATTTAGTAATATTATTAATTCATTAGTAATCAGATTAACTAGTTTAATTTGTACATATGTAGGTATTTTGTAGATTTAATTTACCAGAACAGTAGCTTTAGTTTTATTCATTGACTTTTAGGCTAACAGAGCCTTTAAACCTGTCGGGAACAACCATCCCAAACAGCTTGGAGCCTGCTTTAAGGATCTCGGTCTGGGTTGTTTTCCCCCGTTACATGCATAGTCACATATGCCCGTCAACAGTAAGTTACTTAGCAAAAGCAAAGTTGAGAAACAACTATTGACTTTTAAAGTTTAGCTCAATTTAACTACGTAAAAGAATTCAATAAATATTCTTTTACCATACTAGCTAACTTTACAGTTTATTTCCAATCGAATGTTGGTTCTATAAGGATTAGAAACAATCATACAATTCCGTTGTTAGTTCAAAGATTCTAAACAAGTCTAAAACAATCAAAGATATTGTAAAGAATTCATGATTCTACTCTTTACTATGCTATCCAACTTGGCATAATCATCACCACTTGAGTTGTGGGTTTTTAAGGGAGTATGACCTTGCATAGACCATAATGTATATAAACAGAGAAATATATAGTTATTTGATGGTTTTACACAGTTCAACTTGGACTTTTTATATGACAAATGGTCATTATACTTTGCTAGGATTAGTGTTGATAAAACATGGTTAACAAAACACTCAAATAGTAATATTGACATCACTATATAATTTAATGAATTACATTCACCCCAAGCTGATTGGTTTAAGAATAAAAAGGTTTGTTTTATATCCCAAGCATATCC
>LPNX011071523.1:396862-481382 GCA_001517045.1 Pseudotsuga menziesii
ATATTGGGGTATGTGACAACATTCACTTGAATGATCACTTCTCTAGAATGAGCATCCTCAGCTCTCTTCAATGGGCATTTTTATAAAATTGCCTAGGTCTTTTGGGTCAGTTGTCATTAATTGAGCCACCTGCTCTGATCCCACTTTCTTGGGGATCATGACCCCAAATGTAGGGAAGTTGCCACCTGCAATAGTTGAAAGTGGTTTGAGGATGCTGCCACATGCATGTTTTCTCTCCACCGAGTCTCCTCCACCAATTTTACCAGTAAACACTCTTTTAACAGCTATCCTAACCTGTTGTCTCCACTTTTATTTATATATAATTAAAATATTCAGAATTGCATTCAATATCGTTGACTCTACTGAGTCATCAATTACAACTTAGCATAAAATTTAACATATTGTTTTTAAATAAAATCAAATAAGATAATATTATTTTTGCAAAATTGGGGCATGTGACACCTTTTCACTGGTGGAGAAAATGGATTCTATTAGGCTAGTTTTGGATATTGTTGCATCCAAGGATTGGGAGATGCACCATATCGATGTAAAAAGTGATTTTTTTCATCAAGAACTGCAAGAAGAGATATACATGAAGCAACTTGAAGGCTGCACATCAGATCCAACATTGGTTTGTAAGTTGCAGAAATCCTTATATGGATTAAAACAAGCCCCAAGATCTTGGTAGCCAAAATGGATTCTTTTTTTCTCTCACAGAACTTCGAAAGATGTAAGTCTGATTGAAATGTGTACTTGAAGAAATATGAAGGTAAATTTCTGATAATAGATATGTTTGTTTATGATATTTTAATCATAGGAAGCACCCTTGCTTCAGTTGCCTTCATAAAAACTGCTCTACATGATGCTTTTGAGATGAGTGGTCTAAGCCTACTGAGGTAGTTTCTCGGGATAGAAATAGCTCAATATTTTGATGGGATTATGGTGAAACAATCCAAATATGCTTCAAACCTTTTAATTAAGTTTAATATGTCTGATTTCAAGGTAGCACCTTTCCCATTCCTCTCAGGAATCCGTCTTGAAGAGGGAGAAACAAATCCACAGGTGGATTCTACTCTTTACCGTCAGTTGATAGGAATCCTTCTCTAATTAACACATTCAAGGATTGAAATTTGTTATGAGGTGAATGTTGTATCAAGGTATATGTAGAAGCCTGATGATATTCATTGGATGTAAGAGAAGAGGATTCTATAGTACATGTAGGGTACTAGATCCTATGGAATTCATTATGCTATTGATTTCGAACTAGACTTGGTATGATTTACAGATTCTGATTGGGTGGGAGATAACATAGATCATAAGTACACTTATGGATATGTGTTTATGTTTGTTGGTGGGCCTATTTTCTTGTCAAGAAAAAATCGGGATGGCATTTCCCTTTCTTCATTAGAGACAGAGTATAGGGGAGCAGTCAATGCATGCACCCAGGAAGTTTGGCCACAAGGTATTTTGTTCGAGTTTGATATTGGTAGAGATTCACATACTGTGATTTTTTTTGACAACCAAAGTGCTCTCAAGACCTCAAAACATCTAGTTTAGAGACAAAGAAACAAACACATTGAGATCGACTTGCACTACATCAGAGAACTTGTGCATGACAGGACAGTTATTCTGCAATACTGCCCCATAGATGAGCAGATTGCAGACATTTTCACCAAGAACATTAGTGAGAAAAACTTCACTTACCTCCATTCACCATTGGGGGTGAGTTCCATGGTGAATTTAGATTACTCTTCAGTTTTCAGTTTGAGGGGAGGTTTTTTTTCCCACATGGTTTTCCTCTTTTCCTCACTTAGATGTTTAGTGATCATTTTTTAGAATTATTTTTGTAAAGGGTGACCTATGGTCTTTGTTGCCAGGGCCCTATATTTTTTTACTCCTCAACGTGAGTATATCTTAAGGGGTGGTTTTGAGTCATTATGCAACCCACACATCATTATTTGGCCTAATTGGACTAATTAACAACTTATCCTAAGTTATTGGCTTGAATATGCGGCTAAATCATCAACTGGATCATCCTCCTTCAATTAAGGAGGCTAACTGAGTCTTTTGCTTCAATCAAGGAGACTAACTTAGATTCCTCCTTCAATCAAGGAGAAAATATGGGTTAATATGCATAACCTAAGCACCCTAAATCAGTTAACCGATGGTTGTTCCACCTACTTTCAATTAAACTGTAACTGTGAGGCACCTCCATCATTATTTTTCCTAGTTTTTGTAATTTCCTATTAATTGGAGTGATTAAAGGTACATCCAACAAATTTTGATGAGTTAGTTTAGTTAAGTTCACTTACTCTCACCTAACTGAAGTTATACATGCATCCTCACCTACTGATTGACATATAATTGAGTTCTATTAAGTTAGAATCGGACTAAACTGCCTCCGATTAAGTTAGAGTTGATTATGGTTATGATTAGTGGTTAACTAATGTGACGAGTGTTATCTAACTGACAGATAAGCCACTCTCATGTATGCAATTCCAATGAACACCTCGGGATTCAAATTTTCTAGCTATTCATGCCATTGTATGACATTGTATCTTTGTTTTTTTATTAATCATAACTATTATACAACTGCAACTCCTAATTGCAATGTTTTCATGTCATTTTTCTATGTAATTGATCCTTGAATCTTTGTAGGTTTTGTCTTAATCCTTAGGTTACTGTGACTCAATTTGATATGGTGCCAGATCCATGGGAGGGAAAGGAAATTATTCAACAAGTTTCTTGCTAGAACTATGATGTAATTTGAGCAAAAAGCTCAAAATTCCATCTCTACTCCAGAAGCGGAGAGTTTACCACATAATTCCTGGCCAAAATAGTATTGTTGATCAAGCTTGATTGATTGACTAAGCCGGGTGTGAAGAAAACTCCAAAAGTGCAGGATGTTCTACCTTACTTTTTCTTTTTTGTGTGGTTTGCAGGTTTTTCAAACTGTTTAACTGCATTCTCTACAATAGAATAATGGCCTCTTTTGTGAATCTTCTCACTCCTTTCAGCTACCACTACTGGAAGGAGGACATTGAGATTCATCTACGCTCCAAAGGACTCTACAAAGTCACCATGGACACAGAGGTAGAGCCAAATCATCTTGTACATAAAGTAAAATACTGTAATAAGCTTGATGAAGCATATGTATTTCTATTCCTTTCAATTTCTAGAGATATTCTCTTCCGCATCACTAGATTGAAGACTCCCAAGGAGATATGGGACCAAATTGCTATTCTATTTGATAAACAATTTGACTTGAGAATCTATCAGATGGAAAATGAGCTGATATCTCTAAACCCGAGAAACTTCGAAACCATGAATGACTTCTTCACCAAGTTCAAGCACATGGTACTCTAGTTGAAGCAGTGTAAAGTCGAGAAGGAGGATGATCAACTCATCCCTTCCAACCTTTCAAAAATTGGCACATATTACTCTATTTTTTTTTCCACCTTTCATATTGCGAAGCTCACAACCCTGAATCAGAATATGCCGACCCTCAATGCATTCATTGAGTCTCTCACCAAGGAGCATTCCAAGCTTTTCCAAATGAGAATCATTATATCCTTCAAATATCAATAATTGTTTGTTGGAGGACCCAAAGCTACTAATGGAAAGGGGAAGCAAGAGAACCAAAAGACTAAGTTTGATGCTCCCATTCCAAAGGAGAAACACCAATAGTTGGATGAGCCCTCAGGCTCAAGAAAGAACAAACACACATAAAAAGAAGGAAAATAAAGAATCAAATGTTCTTATTGTGGGAGGGACTTTCATCTTTAAAGATCCTACATGAAGAGACAACTTGATCAAATGTCTCTTCTCCTGAAGAAGAATAAAATCAATCTTCCTGAAGGTGCAAGGAAGAGATAAAATCAAGATCGGAACATTCAACCCAAAAGTGGACATGCCCTCATGGAAAATGTTTCGAAGCCTGCAGCTCTACTCATTGAATCTGGTTCTTCGAATCATATGGTGGCAAGCAAAGAATCATTTTCATTCCTAGACACCGATAACAACATTCCCATCCACATGGGAGATGACTCTCAAATAATTTAAAAGGGCAAAGATACTGCCAAAGTTTTACATGGAAGCTTCAATAATGTTCTTTATGTGCCCTCCTTGGATTCAAATATGTTGTTGGTGTATGAAATGACACAATTTTTCCCAAGAGAGTAAAATTCATCCTGAATGATGTCGAGATCTTAGAAATTGCATCCAGAACACTCATTGTAACAGGTATAGCGAATCACTTAGCTAAAACCTATGAGTTCTCCAAGTTTGCGCTTGATGCAAATCCTACTTCCCTTCGGAATCATGGGAATGAGGTCAGCCAGCTGTGGCATGAAAGGTTTGGACACCTAAATTTAAAATACTTGCAGTGAATTCAAAAGCATTCCATGGTGGAAGGCCTCCCTACAATCATAACCTCCAATGGAATTAGCAAAGGATGCATTGTCAGCAAGCATCCTGAGCATAAATTTGATGGAGGAAAGGAAACCCAAGCTACATGTATTTTGGGGCTGATCCATTCTGATATCATAGGACCAATTCCTACAGCCTCCATCAATGGTTCAAGGTATGTGCCCACTTTCATCGATGACATGTCTAGATTCACATGGGTATATTTTCTCAAGGAAAAGTTTGAAGTTCTTGAAAAGTTCATAGATTTCAAAGCTTCTGTTGAGAATGCTTCTGGGAGCAAGATCAAATCTCTTAGATATGATAATGGAGGAGAGTACATCAAATCTGATATGCTGCAAATTTGTGCTAAATATGGATCCATATTCAACACTCCATTCTCTAGACACCATAGTCGAATGGTGTAGCGGAAAGGAAAACCGGGCCCTAAAAGAGATGACCACATGCATGCTTGAAGCTAAATATTTGGCTGATAAATATCTAGGATGAATTTATGAATTTTTCTTCCTACATTCAGAACAAGGTCCCTTATTCATCCGTGAAAGGAAAAACACCTTTCAAAGTGTACTTTGGTCACAAACTGGATGTGTCCAATTTCAAATTTTTTGGGTCCACTGCTTGGGCTCGAATTCCACTAGATAAGAGGAAGTATTTGAAACCACATAGTATTGAGTGTATGTTCATTGGGTATTCAGAGGAATGAAATGGATAAAAAATCTTGAATATCAGAACCAAAAATATATTCATAGAGAGAAGTGTTTGCTTTTAAGAACCTCTCCAAGATGTGGAACTAGTGGGGGAAGAAACTGCTGAAATGCCCTCTCGTTCTGCTGATGATTTTGATGATGAAAATGGAAGCGTGAGCTCTAATATTTAAGATATGATGTCTGATATTAGTGAGCATGATATATCAGGTTCTGAATCATATCCTAATGTTCCCACTAATCTCCCAAAATGGGCCGAAAAGACTCTCTTCTGCTGGGTTGGATGTTGGGAATCCTGCTGATCCAAGGAGAACCCGGTCATATTTTCGAAGAGCAGGTATTGATATTTCTTGAAATGATTATTTGTTGTATGAGAACTAATATATGGTGATTGGGTCTGATCATAAGTCATATTATCATGCTCAGAATGATCCTACATGGAAAGCTACAATGGATGAAGAGTTCAACTCTCTCCGAAAAAATGCAACTTGGGAGCTAGTTTCCCTTCCACCTGAGAGGAAACTTGTTTAATTCAAGTGGGTATATCGGAGAAAGGTTGCTGCATATGGATCAAACTACAAATATAGAACACATCTGGTTGCAAAAGGATTCTCCCAAGTCCATGGAGTGGACTACACTGAGACCTTTGCACCAATGGCAAAAATGGATTCTATCAGGCTAGTTTTGGCCATTGCTACATCCAAGCATTGGGAGGTGCACCATATGCATGTAAAAAGTGATTTCATTCCTAGAGCCCTCAAATAAAAGATATACAGAAAGCAGCCTAAATGCTACATATCATATCGATCATTGGTTTGTAAGTTGCATAAATACTTATATGGCTTAAAACATGCCCCAAGATCTTGGTACGCCAAAATGGATTCTTTTTTTCTCTCACAAAACATCGAAAGGTGTAAGTATGATCCATATGTGTACTTGCAGTGATATGAAGGTAACTTGATGATCATATTTTTGTATGTTTATGATATTTTAATAGCAGGAAGCACCCTTTCTTCGATTTCGTTCATAAAACTGCTTTACATGATGCTTTTGGATGAATGATCTAGGCCTGCTGAGGCAGTTTCTCGGGCTATACATAACTCAATATTTTGATGGGATTATGGTGACACAATCCAAATATGCTTCAGACATGTTAATTAAGGTTAATATGGTTTATTTCAAGGAATCACCTTTCCAATTCCTCTCAGGAATTAGTCTTGAAGAGGGAAAAACAACTCCACAGGTGGATTCTACTCTTTACCTTTAGTTGATCGGAAGCCTTCTCTACTTAAAACATTCAAGGACTGGCATTTGTTATGCCATGAATTCTGTATCAAGGTATATGCAAAAGCCTCATGAGATTTGTTAGATGGAAGCAAAGAGGATACTACCGTACATACAGGGTACTAGATCATTAGAGGAAATTTCAATTTAAAATGGGCCTTCCAAAAATAATACAAATTCCATGTCATCATGTATTAGCCAATAAAAATGATTTAAAATTCAAAAANATTTTTTTAATATAATTTGGGGATAGGTATCATAAAAAAAACTGTTTTTTTTGTTCATATTTTCAACATATCTCCATGTGTTTTTACTCAAATTTTGATTGGGAGAGCTCGTTGGATGTGAAATTAAATTCCGCATCCAATGAGTACCCACTCCGCATACTTTTGATGAGCCCTGCTACCCCTGTGTTTTTACTCATCATCATGTTTTTTCAGGTATTTCTTGTTTCTGGGTTAGCATGGCCCATCAAAAGTATGCCAAGTGGGTACTCGTTGGATGCGGAATTTAATTCCACATCCAATGATCTCTCCTGAACAAGATTTGAGTAAAAACATAGGGAGATATGTCAAAAATACGAACAAAAAAGTAGTTTTTTCTTTTCTTCCTCCAAAATTAATAAATATTATTTTATTAATTTTCTTTAGGAGGCCCATTTTGAGTTGAAATTTCTTCAGTTGAAATTTCCTCTAATTTCTATGGCATTCATCATGTAGGACTTGGTAGGATTTACAGATTCTGATTGGGAGAGATATATCATAGATCAGAGGTCCACTTCCAACTGTGTGTTTATGTTTATTGGTGGGCCTATTTTTTGGTCAAGAAAAAATTAGGCTGCCATTGGCCTTTCTTTAGTAGAGGTAGAGTACAGGGAAGCGACCAATGCATGCATTGAGGTAGTTTGGCTGCAAGGTATTTTGTCCGAGTTTGCTATTGGTAGTTCTTCAGCTACTGTCATTTTTTGTGGAAACCAAAGTTCTATAAATATATCAACAGAACTAGTTTAAAGACAGAGAACCAAACACATTGAGATCCACATGCACTATATCAGAGAACTTGTGCATGACAGGACAATTGTTCTGCAATACGACCCCATAGATGAGTAGATTGCAGACATTTTCACCAAGAACTTTATTGAGAAAAAGTTCACTTACCTCTGTTCATTGTTGGGGGTGAGTTCCATGGTGAATTGAGATTACTCTTCAGTGTTTAGTTTGATGGGAGATTTTTTTCCCATAGGGTTTTCCTCTTTTCCTCACTTATATTTGTTTGATCATTTTTTAGAGTTATTTTTGTAAAGGGTGACCTATGGCCTTTGTTTCTAGGGCCCTATCATTTTTTACTCCTCCACATGAGTATATATTAAGAGGGTTTGAGTGATTATCCAACCTACACATCATTATTTGGCCTAATTAACCACTTATCCTATGTTATTAGCTCGAATATGTGACTGAATCATCAACTAGATCATCCTCCTTCAATCAAGGAGGCTAACTGAGTCTTCTCCTTCAATCGAGGAGACTAACTGAGCTTCCTCCTTCAATCAAGGAGAACATCTGGGTCAATGTACATGACCTAAGTGCCCCAAATCAGTTAACTCATGGTTGTTCCACCTACTTTCAGTTAAACTGTAGCTATCAAGGTGCCTCCATCATTAATTTTCCTATTTTTGGTAATTTCCAATTAACTGGAGTGATTAAAGGCACATCCAAAATTTTTTGATGACTCAGTCAGTTCAGTTCACCTGATCTCACCTAACTGAAGTCATACATGTGCCCTCACCTACTGATTGACTTGTAGTTGAGTTCTATTTAGTTAGAATTAGTCTAATTTTCCTTTGATTTAGTTAGATTTGATTATGGTTGTGATTAGTGGTTAACTGATGTCCAAAGTGTTTTCTAACTGATATCTAAGCCACTCTCATGTATGCAATTCGAATTTCCTCCTTTGGATTCAAATTATTTGTCTATTCATGCCAATGTATGACATTGTATCTTTGCTTTTGATTAATGATAACTATTATACAACCGCAACTCCTAATTGCAGTGTTTTCATCTCATTTTTCCGTGTAATTGATCCTTGAATATTTGCAAGTTTTGTCTTGATCCTCAAGTTACCGTGACTCAATTTCATATGGTATCAAATCCATGGGAGGACAAGGAAATTATTCAACAAGTTTATTGTTGGATCTATGATGCAATTTGAGAAAAAAGATAAAAAGTTCCAACTTTACACAAGAAGCAGAGAGTTTACCACATAATTCCTGGGAAAAATAGTATTGTTGATCAATATTGCTTGATTGGCTAAGTCGGTTGTGAAGAAAACTCCAAAAGTGAAGGTTGTTGGACCTTACTTTGTATTTTTTGTGTGATTTGCAGGGTTTTCAAACTATTTAATTGCATTTGCTACAACAGAATAATGGCCTCTTCTGTGAATCTTCTCACTCCTTTCAACTACAATCAGTGGAGGGAGGACATTGCAATTCATCTGCATTCCAAAGGACTCTACATATTCACCATCGACACAAAGGTAGAGCCGAATCATGCTATAGACAAAGAAAAATACTAGAATAATCTTGATGAAGCGTATGTATTTCTGTGCCTTTCAATTTCTAGAGATCTTCTCTTCCATATCATTGGATTGAAGACTCCCGTGGAGATATGGGACCAACTTGCTACTCCGTTTGATAAGCAATATGAATTGAGAATCTATTATCTGGAGAATGAACTGATATCTCTAAACTTGAGCAACTTTGAAACCATGAAAGACTTCTTCACAAAGTTCAAGCACTTGGTGCTCCAATTGAAGCAGTGTAAAGTTGAGACAGAGGATTATTAACTCATCCTTGCCATCCTTTCAAAACTTGGCACAAATTAATTTTCTTTTATTTCCACCTTTCATACTCGGAAGCTCACAACCCGGAATTGGAAGATGCCAACCCTCAATGCATTCATTGTGTCTCTCACCAATGGCCATGATAAGCTTGTCCAAAGGAGAATCATCAGATCCAACAAAGATCAAGCATTTTTTGCTGGAGGACCCAAAGCTACAATTGGAAAGGGGAAGCGAAAGAACCAAATACTAATTTTGATGCTCCTAAGCCAAAGGAGAAACACCAACAGTTTGATGAGCCCTAAGGCTCAATAAATAACAAGCACGGAGGCAAAGAAGGAAAATAAATAATCAAATGTTCTTATTGTGGAAGGGACTTTCATCCTAAAATCTCCTACATCAAGAGACAACTTGATAAAATGTCTCTTCTCCTATAGAAGAATAACATCAATCTTCCTGAAGGTGCAAAGAAGAGAGAAAATCAAGATCAAAACATTTAGCCCAAAAGTGGACATGCCCTCCTAAAAAATGTTTTGAATCTAATGGATCTACTCATTGAATTTGGTGCTTTGAAGCATATGGTGGCAAGCAAAGAATTATTTTCATCCTTGTACTCCAACAAAAACATTCCCATCCACATGGGAGATGACTCTCAAATCATTTCAAAGTGTAAAGGTACTGTCAAACTATAACATGGAAGCTTCAATAATGTTCTTTATGTGCCCTCCTTGACTTCAAATTTGTTGTCTGTGTATCAAATGACACACACAGGTTTTCCCAAGAGAGTAAAATTTAGCCCAAATGATGTTGAGATCTCGGAAATTGCACCCAGAACATTCATTGCAATAGGTATAGCGAATCATTCAGCTAAAACCTATGAGTTCTCCAAGTTTGTGCCTGATGCAAATCCTACTGCCCTTATGACTCATGGGAATGAGGTCAGCAAGCTGTGGTATGAAATGTTTGGACACATAAATTTCAAATACTTGCAGCAAATTAAAAATCATTCCATGGTGGAAGGCCTCCCTACAATCAGAACCTCCAATGGAATTTGCAAAGGATGCATTGTCAACATGCATCCTGGGAATAAATTTGATCGGGGAAAGGAAACCAGAGCTACATGTATTTTGGGGCTGATCCATTTTTATATTAGTGTACCAGTGCCTACAACATCCATGAACGGTTCAAGGTATGTGCTCACTTTCATCGATGACCTGTCTAAATTCACATGGGTATGTTCATCGGGTATTGAGTGTCTGTTCACTTTCATCGATGACTTGATAAGAGGAAGTATTTGCAACCACAGAGTATTGAGTGTATGTTCACTGAGTATCTAGAGAAATAAAATAGATACAAACTCTTGAATACTAGAACAAAAAATATATTATAGAGAGAAGTGTGCGCTTCGAAGAACCTCTCCAAGATGTGGAACTAGTGGATGAAAAAACTGTTGAAATTCCCTCTCGTTCTGCTGATGATTTTGATAATGAAAATGGAAGTGTGAGCTCTGATATTTCAGATATAATGTCTGATATCAGTGAGCTTATATATCAGGTTATGAATCATATCCTAATGTGCCCACCAATCTCCCAAAATGGGCTGAAAATACTCTCTCTTTTGCGGGTTAGATGTTGGAAATCCTGCTGATCCAAGGAGAACTTGGTTAGATTTTCAAAGAGCAGGTATTGTTATTTCTTGCAATTATGATTTTCTATATGATTCATTCTATATTATTATTGGTTCTGATCCTAAGTCATATTATCATTCTCGGAATGATCCTATATGCAAAGCTACAATGGATGAAGAGTGAAACTCTCTCCGAAAAAATGAAACTTGGGATCTAGTTTACCTTCCACCCGGGAAAAAAATTGTTCAATGAAAGTGGGTATATTGGAAAAAGGTTTCTACAGATGGATCAAAATGAAAATATAAAGCACATCTGGTTGCAAAAGGATTATACCAAGTCGAAGGCATGTCGAAGGAGTGGACTACACCAAGACCTTTGCACCAGTGGCAAAAATGGATTCTATCAAGCTAGTTTTGGCCATTGCTGCATCCAAGAATTGGGAGGTGCATGATATGGATGTAAAAAGTACTTTTATTCATGGATACCTGCAAGAAAAGATTTACAAGAAGAAGCCTGAAAGCTACACATCATATCCATCAGTGGTTTGTAAGTTGTAGAAATCCTTATATGGCTTAAAACAGGCCCCAAGATCTTGGTACACCAAAATGGATTTTTTTTGCTCTCATAGAAATTCAAAATATGTAAGTCTGATCCAAATGTGTACTGGAACCAATATGAAGGTAAATTGATGATCATATTTTTGTATGTTGATGATATTTTAATCACGGGATTCTTTTGAGATGAGTGATTTTGGCCTGCTGAGGCAGTTTCTTGGGCTAGAAATAACTCAAGATTTTGATGTGATTATGGTGATACAATCCAAATATGCTTCAGAATTGTTAATTAATTTTAATATGTCTGATTGCAAGGAATCATATTTCCCATTCCTCTCAAGAAATAGTCTTGAAAATGGAAAAAAAACTCCACAGGTGGATTCTACTCCTTACCGTCAGTTGATCGAAATCATTCTCTACTTAACACATTCAAGTCATGAAATTTGTTATGCTGTGAATGCTGTGTCAAGGTATATGAAGCAGCCTCATGAGATTCATTAGAGGATAACCAAGAGGATTCTACAGTACGTGTAGGGTACTAGATCCTATGGCATTCTCTATGTTGTTGATTCCGAACTAGACTTGGTAGGATTTACATATTTTGATTGGGTGGGAGATAACATAGATCAGAAGTCCACTTCCAGCTATGTGTTTATGTTTGGTGGTGGGCCTATTTTTTGGTCAATAAAAAATAGGCTTCCATTGCCCTTTCTTCAGCAGAGGCAGAGTACAAGGAGCGGTCAATGCATGCATCCAAGCAGTTTGGCTGCAAGGTATTTTGTCCGAGTTTGATATTGGTAGTGCTTTAGTTACTGTCATTTTTTGTAACAACCAATGTGCTATCAAGATCTCAACAGATCCATTTCAGAGATAGATAACCAAACACATTGATATCCACATGCACTACATTAGAGAACTTGCGCATGAAAGGATAGTTGTTATGCAATACTACCCCACATATGAGCAAATTCAAAACATTTTCACCAAGAACATTACTGAGAAAAAGTTCACTTACCTCCGGTCACTGTTGGGGGTGATTTCCATGGTGAATTGAGATTACTCTTCAATTTTCAGTTCGAGGGGAGTTTTTTTCCCATAGGGTTTTCCTCTTTTCCTCACTTAGAGGTCTTTTGAGCATTTTTTAGAGTTATTTTTATAAAGGGTGGCCTATGGCCTTTGTTGCCAGGGCCCTATATTTTTTTTCTCCTCCACATGATTATAGCTTAAGGGGAGGTGTTGGAGTCCTTATCTAACCCACACATCATTATTTGGACTAATTTCCCTAATTAACCACTTATACTAAGTTATTGGCTCGAATATGTGACTGCATCATCAACTGGATCATCCTCCTTCAGCTAAGGAGGCTAACTGAGACTTCTCCTTCAATTGGGGAGACTAATTCAGCTTCCTCCTTCAATCAAGGAGAAAATATGGGTTGATCTACATGACCTAAGCACCCCCAATCAGTTAATTGATGGTTTCTCCACCTACTTTCATTTAAATTGCAGCTGTAAAGGTGCCTCCATCATTTTTTTGACTATTTTTGGCAATTTCTAGTTAACTGGAGTGATTAAGTGTGCCTCCAACAAATTTTGATGACTCAGTTTAGTTCAGTTCACTTGATCTCACCTAACTGAAGTCATACATGCGCCCTCACCTACTGATTGACATGTAGTTGAGTTCTATTTAGTTACTCAGTCTAAACTTCCTCCGATTCAGTTAGAGTTGATTATGGTTGTGATTAGTGGTTAACTGATGTGCCGAGTGGTGTCTAACTGACAACTAATCCACTCCCATGTATGAAATTCGAATGACCTCCTTGGGATTCAAATTTTCTGGCTATTCATGCCAGTGTATGACATTGTATCTTTGCTTTCGATTAATGATAACTATTATACAGGTGCTACTCCTAATTGCAAGGTTTTCATGTCATTTTTCAGTGTAATTGATCTTTGAATCTTTGTAAGTTTTGTCTTGATCCTCAAAGTACTGTGACTCAATTTCATACTTCTCCATCTTTCGCGACTACTCCTTGAAGGATTGAACTATTTTCATGAAAAATTTCAAGAACCCCAACCCGGTTTCAGTTTCAGTTCTTCATTGTTTAATGCCCAAATCCCAATGTTAGCATGTGCATAAAAATTTAATAATTTATGACTAAAAACATAAAACACATGAGATTTATTCTTCTTTTGAATTCTGAAATTTTTTGGCAGCCCTCAAATTTTAATCAGAAATTTAATCTCAGCCACACACATGAAATCTAAACACTCAGGTTTTTGGTCAAATTGACCCAAGAAAAACCCCGAAGGGAAAACTTGCTCTTTAGAGAGATATTATTTTTATTTCAGGAAAATTTACAAAATCAAATCAACAGTACTTATCTTAGTATTTCACCTTGAATTGTGTGCCAAAATTCCTAGTAAAATCTGACTTGATTTTAGTGTTGTACATCCCACACATGTGGCTGTGTGACCTTGAAATTTGTGCATGTACATACATCATCAAATGCTATACTTTCTCCCTAAAAAATTGTGCCTACAACCTCGAATACCGTGTCTGTACGAACATTATTAAATGTTTTACTTCCTTCCTCGGAATATTTGCCTGTACGGTACTGTGCGGAACAACCTTAGAAAATCTTTCTTCCGCAAAATATTTCTTGGGAAATGTGCCAAGAGGTTCCTCTTCCTATCTCTGGAAATTTTATAGAAAATTTTTCTCTTCCTCTCTCTCAAATTTTCAGGAATGAAATTTATTCAAACCCTAGTTTTTTCTCTTTCTTTTGCTCTCATCAAATCTCTCTTATAAAGTGAACAATAAAATATACTATTTTACATTCCCAATCCCTTTTTGTGTGAGTAACTTCCTCCTCAAATCCAATGGATGAGATTAGATCAGATCCTAGGGACAAGATCACATCTCACCTTTTTCTCATTAAAAAGAAACTAATGACTTTTTAAATATTAAATGCGAGACTTTATTTATCTCATTAAAGTCAATTAAGACTTTATTACTCAATTGTAATTTATAAAGTGACTTTATATCAATAAATTCAATCTCACTTTATAAATTGCTAGGGACCACATTTAAAGTGTTCTTATCCACCCCAAGGCATGAGTGAACAAACACTTCTCTAGGTAAAAAATCAACACTCCCTCTCACTGAGGAAGGTGTTTTTCACCATTCCCATCTCGTCTCTAAAATGTATGTTCTTTCCTCTTCCCAAAGAATTGATGAGAATATTTGCCACCTGCTTATCTATAGAAATGTACTTATTAGAATTAATGTGCCATTGATCTTTAGGAAATGAGTGCCATTAGATTTTAATTATTATGTAGTGTAAAAGGAATGAATAATACCCACTGAAAAAAACAAATCCGACAGGAAACAGACAAGTATTGCTCAGTATAATTATAGTATAAACTTCATTAATCACAACACTATACAACATTGTTACAAGTAATGGAATTCGAATAATGTAGATACGATTAAAATCCACCAACTCAATCTGACTGCATGGCTAAATAGAAGTGTCTACATTGCTATCAGAGCTAACTAGCTAAGCTCTAATTGTCTAATTCAGTCTCTCAATCAGTTATAATCAGTTAAACTAGTATAATTGATGTGGTAGGTGATAAGTAGGTGAGAATAGTATCCTTCCCACATGCAGCCATGCAATACTGGTTCTAACTGAACTTGATGAAATCTAACTAAATTTAACTTAAGCATAACTATGCTAGATTAGTCACCAACTGTGAACAACTGAAGGAGGTTGGTACCCACACTCCCAGTGGCTCCTAAATTGTAGGGATTTGACTAGGATGTGCATAAACTGATGCATGAATGTGAAATTAGTTGCAGTTAGCCTATATTTGTGTTCCCCACAATCTAGTGACTAGTACATGTGGCCCCCATTAGGCAAAGTGGACCCAATGGTACTAGTGGACCAAATAATAACTAAATGACTCCTACATTAGGAAAATATAATATAATAGACCGGTTTGGACAAGGGAAGATTATAAATCCTAACACCCCCCAAAATCCTAACTTGGACAACTGCGAGCCCTGGACATAATGCCAAAAGTCACCCATATACAAATCTATAAGAATTCAAAAAATGTTGCTTAATAACCTGAGGAAATAGGGGAAAACCTCATGGGAACCCCCCCCCCTTCAAAATAAGAACGAACAGGAAAACACAAGCTATATTTAGAAGAAAAGAAGCTTCCTCCTTAGAAAATAACTTGTCAAAACTCTGCTGCGATTTGCAGTAGTATGGTTCTTCTATGCAGCAACATCTTAAAGCTGTGCATGTGGACCTCTCAATGTCCTTCTGAAATGATGGATGATGTGTGTGTTTCTTTTGTATGGAAGAGGTAGAGAATGATCATTTTTCTTCTTTTATGGACCAAGTGGTTGATCATTTGCTATCATCATGTAGCTCTTTCTTGGAACCTTGTTGCACCACCATGTGGGGAGTGAATATATGTGTAAGAGAGAAACATGCTCATTTTGATACTGGGACCTAGTTCTCCTTCTATCTTCTGTATTCCCAAAACCATCCCCATCTACAACAATGAGCTTTTGAACCCATCTAGGCTTATGCCTTTGGTTTGGAATGGTTCCTGGATCTAGATCTAGAATCTCATGAGGCCCAGCCTCAATACCAAGATCATGCTTATCTTGATCCTCTTCATCTAAATCTAAAACCTGTAACAAATGATCATCATCACAAGGTAGTGGAAGAGTGGTTATACCTTCTTATGCTTCGAATGGTGGTATATCACACAACTAATCTTCTTCAAACTGAACACTCCACTCAATGAAGCATTTCCTAGATTCAACCTCCATCAACTTGTATGATTTTGCATTTTATGCATATCCCAGCAGAATGCATTCCCTACTTTGGGCTTGGAAGTCCTTTCTCTTATCAATGTGTATTCTGGCCCAAGCTTTGGAACCAAAAACTCTCAAGTGAGAAACGTTGGACTTATGCCCATGTAGTGCTTCGAATGAAGTGGCCCCAACCACTGATTTATGAGTCACTCTATTTTGTATATATGAAGCACAATTTGCAAATTATTCTCAAAGAGGAGGAGGAATATTATTGGCATGGAGAAGACATGTTTCCATCTCCTTCAGTGATATTTTTTTCTTCTCAGCCACACCATTCTATTGTGGTGTGTATGAAATCGAGTGTTCCATTTGAATCCCCTCTCATTCACAATAATATAGGAAATATCTTGTAATGTAATCTCATCCTTTATCAGATCTTATGAACTTGATAATTTTCCTAAAACTATTCTCAACTATATCTTTAAAAACTTTAAAACTTTCAAAAACTTCCGATTTCTGTTTCACGAAGTATATCCAACAGAACCTAGAAGAATAATCAATAATAGTAAGGAAATACCTGCAACCATTAATTGATGTTGTGGGGATTATTTCTTCCACATCACTATGTATAAAATAAAGTATAGAGGCATCTCTATGTTCCTTCCCAACTTCATACCTCTTCTTTGGATGCTTACCTACCAAACAACTAGAACATACTCCATCAATCGAAAGTTTGGATGAGAGGAAAACCTTCAACCATTTTATCATTGTGGAGTTGCTGGAGATATTTTAAATTAATATGCCCAAATATCTCATGCCATATATTACTAGTGTTTTTAGCATGAGTCAATAAAGCTGTAGGAGGTGAGATAGGAAAAAAATGTAAGAACTCATAAGCCTTAGTGGCATGTTTAGCAATACCTTTCGCTATGAGCCATCCAGTATATTTTTCTATGATCTCAGCTGAGTTTGAGTCAAATGTAACTCTCTTGGGAGAGATTGTATGGGTCATCTAATAAACATACAACAAATTAGATGCAAGAGAGGGCACATAGAGAACATTTTTGAAGTCACCATGCTGGATTTTAATTGAACCTCCTCATGCTGCAGGAATTTTGGAGTCATCTCCCATATGAATGATAGGTCCTTTTGATAGTGTGAGAGTAGATAAATATTCCTTGGAGGAAACCATGTGGTTGGATGTTCCAGAATCAATAAAAAAGGATGTCGACTAAGTAAGGCCAGCCTTCAAGGCATGGAACTTCTCATGATCTTCTGTCTGTGGTCCAACATGAGAATTAATTTCTCCATGTTGAAGAGCAATGTTGTTATGTTCAAGGAGGGATGACAACTGGTCAATCTTCTTCTTCATACAAGAGATTTCATGATGATAACCCCTCATACAATATGGACACTTTGTCTTCTCGAAATTTTTCTTTTTCTTGGAGATTGAAGCTCCTTTGAAAGACTTCTGACTCTATTTAGGCTTCAAATCAGATGCTTTAGGTTCCTTCCCCTTGTGCCTCCCTTTATCTTGTGCATTGGTAGAGTCTATTATCAGTAGAGATTGATTCTTAGAAGTTTGTAGGACTCCCATCTAGACGAAATTTTCTTGCTCCTGTATTAAGGACTCTGCAAAGCCATCAAGTGAAGGCATATTCCAATTGGGAATGGAAACTATTCCAAAATGGAAGGTAGATATGAAGACAAAATACTTAGAACCAAGTTTGTTGAGCACCGAGAGCACATGTTTCTCATACTTCCTCTTTATTCCTCACTTCTTACATTGTAATGCAAGAGACTTGAATTTAGTAAAAAATTGTTGTATGGTCTTGAAACTACTATGCCACAATGATATTAGCTCGTTATCTAGAATGTCTCCCCAAATATCATGTTGCTTTCCAAACAAGAATTTGAGCTTCTCCCAAGCTTCTTTGGGAGTCTTCGATCCCTTAAGATGAAAGAGGAGGTATTTGGAGATGTGAGCACAAAGGAATCCAAAGGATTCATCCAAATGGTTAATGAACTTTTTTTTCTCAGTTGGATGATGAGGTTTAGTATCTCGGCCCATTGTCATCATGTACAGGCCAAGATTGCGCAAGGAGACCTACATATATTCCCTCCAATTAACATAGTTGAAGGGTGTAAAGATCCATGGTAAGAAATATTGATTCTCCATAAATTCTCCTTCTGATGAGTCAATTTCTTCAACCAAGCTACCTAGCACATGTAAGAAAACATTGCAAAAACAAAACCAATTCACACTATGTCAGAATCAATCCTTCCATCTCGACATGTACACTTTCTCATGGTTTGTAGCATCTGCACCGCCACTCTGAATGATTCCAGAGTTAGAAAGGAACTCTTTGCAGGACTTTTGTGGAAACCCAGCTACTTCTGGTGTACAATGGAGATCAGACAAAATCAAAGATTTCCTAAGGAGGATCTTATACCATATTAGAATTAATGTTCCATTGATCTTTAGGAAATGAGTGCAATTATGTTTTAATTATTATGCACTGTAAAAGGAATGATCAATACCCACTGAACAAAACAAATCTCACAAGAAACATACAAGTATTGCGCATTATAATTACAATATAAAATTCATTAATCCCAGCAGTATACAACAATGTTACAAATAATGGAATTTGAATCCACCAACTCAATCTGACTACATGACTAACTATAAGTGTCTAAATCACTATCGGAGCTAACTAGCTAAGCTCCACTTGTCTAATTTAGTCTCTCAATCAGTTATAATCAGTTAAACTAGTCTAACTTATGTGGTAGGTGAGAAGTAGGTAAGAATAGGCACCTTCCCACATGCATCCATGAAACACTGGCACTAGCTGAACTGGAGGACATCTAAATGAATGTAACTGAAGCATAACTAATCTTGACTAGTAACCAATTGCAAAAAACTGAAGGATGTTGGTGCTGTCATTCCCAGTGGCTCCTAAATTGTAGAGATTAGTCTAGGAGGCACATAAGCTGATGAATGAATATGAAATATATTACAGTTAGCCTCTATCTATGTTCCACACACTCTAGTGACTGGTACATGTGTTCCCATTAGGCCAAGTGGAACCAATGGTATTAATGGACCCAATAATAACTAAATGACTCCTAAGTCAGGAAAATATAATCTAATAGACTAGTTTGGACAAGGGAGGATTATAAATACTAACAAAACTGCAGCTCATCATCTCCTCTATGAACATGATCTCTGATGAACTGGCATCTGATCTCAATGTGTTTCGTCCTATCATGAAACACTGAATTCTTAGAGAGCCTGATGTAACTATGATTTTCATAGTGAATGGTAGTAGGCCTCAAATACTAATCAAATAAATCCACCATGACCTTGCGAATGCATAATGATTCAAAACTGGACTGAATGGCTGCCATGTACTTGGTCTCTATAGAACTCAAAGCAATGAAATTTTGCGTCTAGCTGAACCATGACACAACAACCGTGTCCAACCTAAAACAAGAACTAGAATTTCTCTTCTGGTCTGAAGCACTTCCTACTCAATTTGAAATCATGAATCCATCCAAGTCCACTCCACCTGACCTCATGTAGTCCAGACCATAATCTATAGTCCTAACAAGATATATCAAAATATGTTTTGTAGCTACCCAGTGCAGTCCTAGGGATCCACCATGAACTGACTGAGAGTGTTCATTGCAAAACTCATATTTTTTCTGGTGTTGACCAAATACATCAACAAACCAATGAGTTGGAGAAAAAAAGTAGGATCCACCAACTCTCCATCAGAAGAATGAATCTTCTTCCACTTGGTGATCATGGGTGTAGGCATAACTTTGTAGTCCTCCATTTGAAATCTCCTCAGAACATCTGCATCATGTTTTCCTTGTCCCAAGAAAACATGTACATCCTCTTGACATACCTCCATCCCTTGATAGTAGTGCATCAACCCAAGGTATGTTATCACAAACTACGAATAAAGATCCTTCTTGCATGCATCAATCAGGTGCTCTCCTCCATTAATGAACAAATCATCAACATACATTAGAAGAATGAGTGGAACACCACCAACCACAATTTAGTAAAGGTTGGAATCCACCTAAATTTTTTGAAATCCAATTGGAAGCAAATAGGAATAAATTGTAATAACTCAAAAAATTGTAAAAATTTAAAATTTTTCATTTGACATAAAATGTCAAATGTCACCGCTAACGTACCCCTAACTGTTAGCACTTAATATAATAGTTTGTAAGAGAAACACAGATTACATCTTTATAAGATTTTGTATTATCTAGAGGCTTATCTTAAAACTGTGTTAGTACTGTTTTCAACTTAGCCTTTGTAATTTTCCAGAAACTAGAAAAGAAACTTGTATTTTACTGATGCTAGGTATATTGTTGGGTTCTTTTGTCAAGTAGGGGAACGTTTTTTAGGAATGATCAGGGATTAATTAGCTTAAAGCTAACATAGTGGGAATGATGGGGAATGATGGTTCTTTACAGGTTTTAACAAGTAAGAGTATGTTCCAGTAAAAATAATATATATATTCAAATCAAGGAGATACTTCTCTAGCGAAAATATGATGCTAGACTTAGAATGTTTAAATGCAGCTTGTCTCCATCAGAGGTAACGTTGATATTTTTTAGTCGTCACAACTCCATATATATTTTACAACAAAACTACATATGGATGGATTAAAATGCATGATCAATTAATAACAAAATGACATCAAATCATCTCGATGATTAAGATTAAATTTTAATGAATACTTGTATTCCTGCTATAGTAATTGTAATCTAGAGTTAAATAGAAGAAATAAAGTTCACATCTTGATGCATTTACTAGTATTCCCAAAAATATACTGCGTTAAAGAAGTGGGTTGAGATTCTACTCCTAGTTGGAAGAATTCTTCTTTAAAACTTTTGCAGTCTTTTACTTGAATCTTACCTTTCCATTTCTAGTGTACCTTCAACTATAAATACAGCTTACACCAAGTTGCTTAGTAAATCTTTTTGAATTAAGGCTGATGGTTTGAAGATAAAAAATAGTGAGATATCTTAAAATGTTTTGGTTCTAGTTAACAATATACTCTTTCAACTCTAACAAATCAAAAGGCTAAGTCTAAGAATCACTAGATCTCCTTCTTACTATAGTTTAATATTAACAATATGTCTATTACACAATTTCCATCAAACATAGTTAGTAAAATAACTACCTTATCTTGATTTATCCTAGAAGACATTTCCTATCTTAATACTATAATTGATAAGATAATCATTGAATAATCGATGGTGTATTACATTATTAGCAACCAAAGGAATTATATTGTTTGTTTAAAGATTATTGATTATAAATTGCACTGGTTTTGATGCAGATCTGAACCGCACAACCAGCTATTGACTTGCACCCATGATGAGGAAGTAAATCTTAAGGACACGTGGGGATGTTTTTTCCATAGCTTGAGTTGACTTAGAGAGAAATACCCTAACCCTTCCTTCCGCATTGTAAGTAGTCCTTAGATTGGTGTGGCCGAGCTGCGAGCTCGTGGCTGCCATAACCCTGCAATGACCTCCGTTCTGTAACTATTTTCCATAAAAAGTCTGTGAGCTTGTCTCAGTGAGGTGATAAGGTATTTTTCAAAGATTAAAGATTGTTGTAGGTTACTGTGGGTGTAGAAACTATTTTTCTTCTTTGATATTTAAGAAAGTAAAGAGTGGATATAGTTTATAAAAGAGTACTCTTCCTTCTCATTGGAGTAATGCTCTTTCTCCTTTGGGTTCGTGACTTGGTGTCTTCTTAGATTTTGGCAAGGTGCCATTAAGAGGTTTTAGGTGGATGGTTTCCACAACTACATTCAAATTGAAATGCTAACAGGTAACGACCTAACACAGGTTTTCAATTGAAGTAAAATTTGAATGGTTTAATTTATTAAAAGGTTTGGTTACTCTGTGCAGGTTCTCTTCACCACTCTGGATGTTGGAAGCGATCTGGTTCCTTCAAATTCCAATTCTGCATACCCTGGTAAGCCCCATGTGTGCTGAGGGTTTCTCCTGCATTGGTTTTATGGTGGTTGAAAAGATGGGAATGCTTCGCTACCGGTTATGGACTCAGCCTGGGTTTTACTTGTTAGTTGTTTACTTATTGTTGTTTTGTTTTTATATGACTCTTAAACCTTGGAGGTTATTAATAGTAAAGAGTTTTAAGGCTAAAGCAGCTGGGACTTAACGTTTTTGTGACAGAGCCTATACGGCCTGAGAAGCTGTAAAAACTTCAAGTTTTTCACATTCGGCTTAAGCCATGAAGATACAAGTTCGACCACTATCTGGTTACTTTAAATTTTAAGTGGTCTTTGCTGGCACTTTATTCAACGAGACCTGTTAAAAGAATATAGGGTTATGAAAGTATTGGTTACCAATTCAGGTTACTGTTTTGTTTTAAATTGTATAGTTTATTTTTGAGCAGGATTAACCCTTGGCCTAATATTTATAAAAAAAACATTATACTTATTTTATTTTGTTTCTATTGAATTGTTGACAGTGTTATTTAATTTACAATTTCATTTAATATGAATTATTTATAGTGATTTACTGTTTGAATTTATACCAAGTTATTAGGTGAATAAAGTACTATGTTTTTCTCTCAGAATGGTTATTGTCTTTAGATAACCTATAGTTCTGTAATGAGATAGATTTTACAGGAATAATTTTAGTTCTGTTTCTATTTTTACTTTTAATAATTGTTATTTACACCTCTTAAAATTTTATGTTAAGAGTAAGAATATACAAGACTGTATATAGAATTAAAACCTATCTTTCCTAAACTCTAGGTAAATTCTTTGAGGTTTATAGTAAAACATCTGTTTTTGGTACAGAATGTAAATATGAACTTGGAATAAATTATTATAAAGACCTATGGAGTACTATCTAGGTTCAAACCCTAAATACTATTTTTACTGTCCCTATATTTGTTTATGTAACTCTATTTATTATGTTTATAATAATATTAGTACTAGTAATAGTTCTATGAGTAGTATGACTTCGAATGATTAATATATAATCTATTCTTTTCCTATGATTACATAATACATATACTTTTAGTAGATAGAATAAGTATTGCTAGTTTTCTATAAATAATTCTATGGTAATTTCTATTTATTCATTTATTCATTTAGCATTAATACTACTGTTTTAATTATAATTTATTAATCACTAATTTTATCGATAACAATGCTCTTTTCTTCATTAACCCTAACAAAGCAATAACATGCATATCTTTGAAAAACTAGTAAATAAATTATAAGTAACTTGAACAAATAAAAACCTTTCAAATGATGAGGTGACAATAGCTTAAGGAGGCTGTTCCTCCCAACCAATTCCTGGAGAAAGCTTAGTATACACTTCCTCAGGACCCCCAAGCCTATTTCCTGGTCCTCTTAGTAGAGTATTGGGTGAAGGATGTATCCTTAAGACCTTCTGTCACCTGACTGGTCAAATTATAGTAGTAATTCAAACCTACTTACAACAGTAAGAACTTCAACCTAAATAGTTTCACAAGTTCAGTACTCAGCAGTTAACCCCTCAAACTCACTTCTATAAGTCGCCTCCATCGAATTTCTTATGTGCACTTCATTCACACTGAATGATCACATTTCCAGAATGAGCAGCCTCTGCTGTCTTCAATGGGAAGTTTTATAACAGTGCCTAGGTCTTCTAGGTCAGTTCTTTACTTAATGAGCCACCTGTTCCAATTTCACTTTCTTGGGGAATCATGACCACAAATATAGGGAAGTTTCCACTTGCAACATTTAGAATTAGTTTGAGGATGCTGCCACTTGTCAGTATACTATCTACCTAGCCTCCCGCAACAAGTGACCAGTTAAAACTCTTTTGACAGCTTCCCTAAGCTGTTGTCTCATCATTTATTTATTTATTAATAAAATATTCTGAAATACATTAATTATCCTTGACCCTACTTGGTCATCAATTACAAACTTAGCATAAAATATAACATAATGTTCCTCAATAACATTAAATTGTTTTGCAAATTGGGGTATGTGGCATACACACCCCCTTAATTTATAACACCGTCCTCGATGTTATTTACTCCTTGTCCTTAGTGTTCCCCTGAAATATAATTGGATATGCATCTTGCATATGACTTTCCAATTCCTAGGTGGCTTCTTCTGGACTGAGGTGCTTCCATTGCACCTACACCTGACCAATGGTGCGATTTCAAAGAGAGATCTCCCTCCTTTCGAGGATACAATCCGGTTCCACTAGAAAATATCCTTTGGGTTCCACCTACACATCATTCCAATTAATAACATGAGTAGCATCATGTACATATTTTTGCAATAGAGAAATATGAAAAACATTGCGAACTCTTAAATTTGGTGGTAGAGCTAACTGATATGCTACCTGTCCTATCCTGGATAGTATTTCAAAAGGAACAGAATATCGGGGTGCTATCTTAGCACAGTTACCTAACCTCAGAGAAATATTTTTAGGTCTCACCTTGATAAAAACATGTTCACCTACCTGTAACTCCTTTGGAGTTCGTTTAAGGTTTGCTTGGCTTTTCTGTCGATCTTGCGCAATTTTCAAATTACCTTGTACCTGTTTTACAATTAGCTCCATCTCTTTTAATAATTTAGGTCCTAATACTATTCTATCCACTGGATTAATCCAAGAGATGGGGGCTTTTCATTTCCTTCCATACATAATTTCAAAAGGACTATACCTACCTGAAGCTTGATAATGATTATTGTAAGCAAATTCTACTAGGTGGAAATAATATTCCCATTTACTTGGCTGCTCCTTTACATACATTCTGAGCATATCCTCCAATACCTGATTTACTCTTTCAGTCTGTCCATCAGTTTGAGGATGGAAAGAGGTACTAAATTTTAACGTAGTATTTAACCCTTTAAACAAATATTTCCAAAAATTACCTGTAAACTTAGGGTCTTGGTATGAAATTATCACCTTCAGTATTCCATGCAACCGAAAAATTTGTTTTAAGAAAATATCAGCAATATTTTCATCTTTGTAAGTAGTTTTTATAGGTATAAAATGGGATTCTTTACTCAATTTATCAACAACTACCATTATTGAGTCATTTACGTTCTGATTTCTAGGAAGTCCCGTGATAAAATCAAGGCTAATTATATCCCATTTCCAGCTAGGAATAGGCAATGGATGAAGTAGCCCAGCTAGATGATGATGTTCAATTTTTACTTGCTGACATTCAAAGCACCTAGTAATGTATTCTGCCAATCCATTTTTCATGTTTGGCTAGAAATAATCCTTTCTTAACATGGTTATAGTTTTCTGATAACCCAGATGCCATGAATAAGGAGTTTTATGAACTTCATTTAAAATTAACAGCTTAATCTTAGGTACATTAGGTACACATAATCTATCTTCATACAATAATAATCCTTTTTCATTCAAGCTATAACCTGTACTTAGACTTTCTATTAAATTTTCTCTTACCTTTGCTTGTAATTTCCGATAATTTTCATCTTGTTATATTCCATATTCTAGTTGTTCTTCCAAGTCTGTCTTGTAAGTGCCGATAGCCGTTGTAAAATTCAGCTTTGCATTTCTACTTAATGCATTAGCAACCTTATTCTCCTTTTCCTTTAATATGTTGTATTTCGAAATTGTATTCACTAAGAAAAGATAACCACCTAGCTTGCCTAGCATTCAAGTTAGGTTGATCCAACATATATTTCAATCCTTTATTATCTGTCATTAATATAAAATTCCTTCCTATTAAATGATGACGCCACATTTTTAAGGCATGTATGACAACAACTAATTCTAAGTCATAGGTCGCATAATTTTTCTCATGAACCTTCAGCTTCTTAGACTCATAAGCAATGACGTGTCCTTCCTGAGTTAAAAATCCACCTAAACCATCATTGCATGCGTCGGTACATACTATAAAATATTTATTAGGGTCAACAATTATTAGAATTGGTGCAATGGTTAATAATGTTTTTAACTTTTTAAAACTGTCTTCATACTTCTGATTCCAATTGAATTTCTTTCCTTTTTTCTGCAAGGAGGTTATAGGATTTTCAATTCTTGAAAACCTTTCGATGAATCTCCGATAATAACCAGTAATCCCCATCAATGATCGGATGTCAGTTACGTCTTTTGGGACTGGCCAATCCTCGATTTCCTTTATCTTTTATGGGTCAACAAAAATTCCTTCTTTAGTCGCCACATGAACCAAATACTGAATTTTATCTTTAAAGAAGTCACATTTACTAAATTTTGTAAAAAGTTGGTGTTCTCGTAACTCTTGTAAGACAGTTTTTAAGTGTTCTTTATGTTCCTCTTAATACTTTGAGTAAATTAAGATGCCATCAATAAATATGACCACAAATTTATCCATATATTTGTGAATTACATTATTCACCAGACACATAAAAATAGCTGAGACATTAGTAAGCCCGAATGGCATAACGACAAACTCGTAATGTCCATATCGAGTCCTAAAAGTTGTTTTAAAGATGTCTTCATTCGTGATTCGAACCGGGTGGTATCCAGATCATAAATCAATCTTTGAGAACAATGTTGCTCCATGTAGTTGATCAAACAAATCATCTATGCGGGGTAACAGATATATATTCTTGATAGTCATTTTATTTAGTTGACGATAATCTATACATAGTTGTAGAGTTCCATCTTTCTTCTTAACAAAGATGATAGGTGCCCCTAAGGAGACACACTAGGTCTAATGTAATTCTTATCATTGAGTTCTTTTAACTGCAACTTAAGTTCATTTAATTCCAGTATATTCATCCGATAAGGGGATTTTGAGCTTGGCACTACACCAGGTACCAGCTCAATAGTAAAATCTAATTCCCATTTCAGAGACAGTCCTAGAATTTCTTCTGGAAATACATCTGAATATTCCCTTAGAATCGAAATATCTTCCAGTTTTAATTTATCTTTGTTATTAGTGTTTTCTTCATTAATTACTGTTAGGGAAAAGGATTTACAACCCTTCTAAACAGCTCTATTAAGCTGCAAAGAAGAAATCTATCTTATGGCTGTTTTCCTAGGGATTCCTTTTACTTTTATTAACTCTCCATCATTGTTTATGCAATTAAAGGTTTTATCAAAGAAATTCAGGACCACCCTATGCTGTTCTAACCAATCCATACCAATTAACACATCATATGAACCTAAAGGTAAGACATTGAGCTTAACAGTGGTTTCAAACTGATCCATAGTTATTGTACAATTTCTAATAAAGCCAATTACTTTTCTCTTTGCACCAGTAGCTAGCTGAACTAACCAAGATCTTGCAAACTTTTCAACTGAAAGCTTACACTTTTCTACTAAATTAGGAAAAATATAGCTTAAACTAGCTCCTCGATCAATTAAAATAGATATAGGTATTTGATTTATTTTACCTTCCACTTCCACCATGGAAGTTTGATAATCTGCTTGTCAGTGTAATACCCCGGTTTTAACCTCGCTTACATTAAAAAT
This sequence comes from Pseudotsuga menziesii, assembly GCA_001517045.1. Taxonomy (NCBI): domain Eukaryota; kingdom Viridiplantae; phylum Streptophyta; class Pinopsida; order Pinales; family Pinaceae; genus Pseudotsuga; species Pseudotsuga menziesii. The sequence continues at coordinate 424,633 of LPNX011071523.1, forward strand.
ACATGATATGTAAATTGTAAATAATCTTGGTGCGGAACTAAAGGCCAAGGCCCCACCATCGATTTGGTTATGTTGTGTTTCTATTTTGGGAATGGTCATTGATGGATATCAGGACATACGGCATATATTTAATTGTGGCATCATGTAAACACACATTTTAATTAAATAACCCAACCAGCTATGTTTGTGGCAACTAAAATGAGAAGGGGCATGATTTTGAAGGATAAGGAAAGGAGAATGTTGGACATTGAGTCATGGGGGAAAGCCATGTGTCACCACCACCCTTAATTATTCCATTGTTAGTTGGAGTGGCGATTGGCTGGAAGGAAAACCACCACCATGCCCATGCCTGCTCACACTCTCCCCACAAGGCATTTGTTGATGTCCACTCCCTAGATCGCAATTCTGTTTGTCTCCTCTCAGGTGAGCTGAGTTAAAAAGGTTCCACATTCCATTACAGGGGGTTCGGTTCCTTTTCTGCCTCACCAATTGTTGGCTTGTGAGCTTGCTAACTATTCCTCTACCTCATGGATCTACTGGCTATGGATTGATTCTTTACTGGGATTCATGCAGAGTTTTGTGTCTTTTTCCATGTTTATCAGACAACGTATTGTCTAGTTATTTTTGTCGTTAAAATTGTGGCTGTAATTGCGTCCATAATTCTGTGGGTTGCATTTTGTCTCTCACAGAGAGATTGAAAGTCTGGTATTTTCCATTCCTAGTCTATGTGATCTTTCCCAGCGATTTCAATGGGATTTGTGTGCTGTGGGTTCATAGTTGTATTGGGCTACTGTTTTCCCATGATTTTTCTTGGTTGTATTTTCCCTTTTTATGGTGGTATTGGTTGAGGATTGTTGTGAGTACCTGCGCTCTGTTCGATTGTGTTTCTCCCCTGTAAAAGCTTGAACAACTATTTGACTGCTTGCATGCAGTGGTTTTGTCCTCGGACTGAACTGGAGTGGTGAATGAGGGCTTGAGGTTCTTGATAAACCTGGTGGATTGAGAACCACACAGACAAAGCTACTGAGTTGGATTTCTTCTCCACAACCCTTGAATAGCACTGGAAGGGGGATTGAGGTCTAAGGGACTGCGTTATAGACAAAGGGATGATTTCCTTGTGTTGGGTGTATATGGGTGTTCTAGAAGCCAGGTTGGTTCTAGTGTTAGTGTCTGTAGCTCTCCAATGAGCTCAATAGCTTAGCATTAGCATTTGCCAACTCCTAGATGGCTTGATAAACCCAACTTTGTTGGCTTGGCTAATTTGTTGTTTGCTTGATAAAACCAACTGTTTTGGCTTGGTTGAACTATGTACCCTAGTGGTGGTGTTATCCTTGGCTACACGTAAGCCTGTTAGTTCCTTATTCCTTGGGGAATCATGTCCGGCTCGGGGGTGGCAATGTTGTAGAGATTAAGAAGAATGTGGGCCTATGGTTTGGTGGAACGTTGTAGCGACATAGCTGGTTGCAAAACAAGATCTTTATAAGATAAGTATTCTTTCCTAATTGTGTCTGCAATCATATTTACCTTTGATGAATGATGATATACATGATTATGCTTCGTAATATGTTTTATGTTTTAAGTATCATGCTTCAGTAGTATATGTATGTATGTTCATGTTCATAGGGCTATTTTCCCGGATGATTTGACGTATCATAGCGTCCTCTTCACCGGTCAGAGGGTTGAGGACGTTACAGTGTGGTATCAGAGCTCTAGTTGCAGTATGGGCCTGAATGGGCCATGATAGATCAGATAGTAGAACCAAGTTTCCTTCTGCCCAGCAGCAATCAAAAAATTGTGACAAAAAAAACTCAACTTCAAAATTTTCTAAGTGTGAAAACTATCGGCCCATCGGATCACTTAGTGGGAAGGCCACCCGATGGATAGTTGATCCAACAGTTGATCCGATAGTTGATGCGACAGAAGACTGCGGAGGAAAAAATTTGGATTAATTTTAAGTGTTTGGCCATCGGTACATCGAGACACTTAGATGGATGGATCGCTGATGCTTAGCCCATTGACCGCTGTCGATGCGAATGGCTAGATCACTACACATCCGATGGGTAGAGCCCCCGACTACTGATGGCGCAGAATTTTTGAAATTTTTTCTAAGTGTTGAATTCATCGGCCATTGGAGCATATTAGTAGTATGCATTGTTGATGAACAGTGGAAGGCATTAGATGATCTGCGTCTCCATTGTAGGTTGCTAGAAGACTATCCTTCCGACAGATAGAGCTTATGACCACCGATGACATAAAGGAAGTTTAAATATTTTTCTAAGGCCCGAAATTCTCAGCCATCGGAAGAAGATAGTGTTTCACGCGTCCATTGTTGCGGAATCCTAGAGCACTAGTCTTCTAATAGGGAGAAGCTTCGACTGTCGATGCCGGTCAAAATCAGTTAGTCGATTGGAAAGAATTAGTGGATTGGACCGCTGATAGGGAAAGGATTGAAGATGATGAGCCGCCGTTGTGGCTGCTGATCAAACTAACCCGCTGATGCTTTAGTCTTCCACTTGCCGATGCCAAGGTGTTAGTGGATTATGGAGCCGAGAGAGTCAGCAGAAGATAGAAAAAGTTTTCATTGACAGAAGAAGAAAGTTTCAAAATTTTGTTTAAGTGTTGAAATCATCGACAGAAGTTAGTTGATGAAACCGCCGATGGACGTCGACGGAAAATAGTTGATCGAGCACCCACCATTGCAGATGGCTAGACCACTACGCGTCCAACAGGTAGAGCCTCCGACCACCGATACCGTAGAATTTCCAAAAGGGAACGAGATTATTGACGATAGAAGGAGAATAGTCGTTGACATCGCTGATGAACAAAAGATGGAAGAACCGATGCCGCGGAAGACAAGGCAAGAAGAAAATTCAAAATTTTATCTAAGGCATGAAATCATCGGCCATTGGGAAATGTTAGTGGATTGGATCACCAATCGAAAAAAGTTAAATGAAGGTGACCCACTATTGCGGTTGCTTAGTCAACTATCCCTTCGACGCCGCAATGATTAGTGCTTCCGATAGCCGATGAGAAGAAAATTTGAAAATTTTGTTTAAATGTAAGGATGTCAGAAAGTTATTTAAGAATGGTAAAGGTTTGAGATCCACTATTGCGGAAGTCTAAGACACTATCTTCCCGATGGTTGGTAGCTTCACCAGCCGATAATTTCTATGGAACCCACAGATAAATCACTTTCTGTCGTTGCAGCTTCCTAGGAGACTAACCGTCTGATGCAATAGCGTAGCCGATCGCCGACACACAAAGGAGGTAAGTTAACATTTGGATGGCTGCAACAATGGGAAGGGTAGTGACTTGGATCCCCGGTGTGCAGGAGTATTCCTTTCGATGACCGATAGGCTTGTGGCCAAGGAAGACACAAGAGGTTTATTGGTCACCGTTGCGGAAGATGAGATGAATAGCCACTTGATGTACAAGACAACCGACCACGGATCAAGATGTGGGATCAAAGGGAAAACTTGGAAGGGTTGAAAAAGCATGGGAAACTTGTTAATGGTCAGATCACCAATCGAAAGCTCAATCGGTTCACCCGCGGAAATGGTAGGAAGATAATTTTCCATTGTGGTGGCTGCTCAAAGGACTCCGCACCCGATGCACAGTTAGCTTGCTCGCCGATGTAGATCGGAAGTGTAGTTGTTTTGACCACCGTAGAATCAGAAGAATAGCTGGGATGAGGTCTGATTTGGGGCCTAAGGAATTTTGATTTTTCAAAAGAAATTCTCAGAGATTTTTTATGTAGTTTTTGACTGTCTTCCAGCAAATTTTCAGCAGATTATCCGTGGTCACAGCGTCGAAAAGAAATAGGGAAAATTCTGTGTTTTGGCATAATTGTTGTTTATATTTCCAGAAGAAAAGGTAAGTAGTTTTGGTTTATATTAATGTTATGCATCTAAAAGTTTGCTACTAACACATTTGTAGAACTTTAGATAACTTCCAAGATCAATACTCCAAAAAGAACTGTGTGGTAAAAAAAGAGGTGGTCCAGTTATGGGAACCCACGATGGGTATGATGCTCGGGATTCTTACGAGTGAGCAGAATATGCCATGGGAGAAAATGTCCGTGATGGAAATGAGGACATAGAGTCTAATATAAGGAGATTCTAGGGAACACCATCTAAGGTTGCAGCCACCATGAGAAGCTTGGTTAAAGCTCAGTAAGAGCAGCATCAGTTGAATGCTACTATATTGCAGAGTTTGATAGAGTTGCAGAAAAAGATAGATTCTAGAATAGGTACATAAAGACAGGAAGGCAGTAAGGGCAGCACTAGGAGAAGGAGAAGGATTTCCAGCGGATCATCTGACTCTGAAGAATTCAGTGGAGATACTAGCTCATCTTCTCATAAAAGGAAAAGAATAAAACTACATAATGATCACTCTCGAGATGAATTTAGGAAAGCTAAACCTCCTACATTTGATGGTGAGATAAAGACGGGACAAGAATCTGAAGCTTGGCTTCTTGGGATAAAGAAGTACTTTCAAGTGCAGGATTATTCAGGAAACATGAAGCCAAGAGTTTCCATATTCAATCTGAATGGAAGAGCATCCATTTGGTGGGAACACTTCAAGAAAGTAAACAGGATCAGTGAAAGGAAAATGAAGTGGAAACAGTTCAAGAAGTATTTCAGGAAGAAATACCTTTCTGATAGGTATTATGATGACAAGATCAAGGAGTTCCATGAGCTGATATTGGGACAGTAGACCATGGATGAATATGCAAATAAGTTTTTGGAATTGTTGAGGTATGTACGGTACATTAGAGATGGAAAAGTGAAGATCCAGCGGTTTCTGAGTGGATTGTCGCAAGCTTACAAAGATAGAATTGAGTTCTATGAGCCAAGAACTCTGGAAGAAGCAATAAGGAAGGATAAGTTGCTATGATCAAAGAAAAAATAAACCTGATTACCATAAGGCATGGAAGGACAAGAAGAATGAGAAGTTTGACCTAAGAAAGGAACTGTTCAAACCTTCTATATTCAGGAATCAGCAGAAGCAGGCATCCCAAGCTGCGAGTAAGCCAGTTGGAGTGTCAGGAGAAAATCCTAAGGATCCACAACAGGATAGAAGGCCACTCAAATGTTGGAAATGTGAAGGACTCCACTTGCACAGATATTGTCCACATGAGAATGAAAGTGCAAGGCCATCTTATAACATCTAGGAAGCAGAAAGAGTGGGTCAGGTAGCCATAGCAGTCCCTAGAATTTATGCAGCACTGGAGGACCACCAAGCAGATCACCAGTTAACTGTGGTTGAAGTTGCAGGTAATATTGTTGAACAATCTGTTTCTATTTTGATTGAACTTGGTTCTACTCACAGTTACATTACTCCTAAAGTAGTGGATATTTTTGCTTTTAAGAAGATAAAGCATAGAAAATCTTGGTTAGTTCAGCTAGCCACTGGGACTAAGAGAAAGGTCAGTGAACTGGTAGAGAAATGTCCATTGGTTATGAATGGATTGATCACTTGTGTGGATCTAAATTTTATACCACTTGGTTCCTATGATTTTCTCATTGGAATGGATTGGTTAGAAGCTCATAGAGTGAATCTTGACTGCTATAACAAGACTTTTGAATGCATGGATGAAGAAGGAAACGTGGTAGTTGTGAAAGGTATTCCAATGGTAATTTCAGTAAGACAGGTTTTAGCAATGCAATTGAAGAAGTTCTGTAGGAAAGGTTGCCAGTTGTATGCAGCTCATATTCTGGAACCAACAAGAGATGAAGCTCCTAGGTTGGAAGACTATCAGGTGTGAAAAGAATTCAAGTATGTGTTTCCTGATGAGATTGCAGGACTTCCTCCAAAGAGGGAAATTGATTTCACAATCCAACTTGTGCCAGGAGTAGCACCAGTGTCCAAGACACCCTACAGAATGAGTACAATGGAGATGCTAGAATTGAAGATATGACTGCAAGAGTTGTTGGAAAAGAAGTATATCTGACTGAGTGTGTCTCCTTGGGGAGCATCGGTTCTATTTGTAAAGAAGAAAGATGGTACACTCAAGTTATGTATTGATTACAGATAGTTGAACAAGGTTACTATGAATAATAAATACCCTTTGCCTAAGATTGATGACCTCTTTCATCAAATGAGGGGAGCAAAGGTATTTTCCAAGATTGACTTGAGGTATGGTTACCATCAGGTGAGAATCAAGGATGAAGACATTCATAAGATAGCCTTTAGGACATGGTATGGACATTATGAGTTTGTAGTGGTACCATTTGGTCTCACAAATGCACCAACTACATTTATGTGCCTTATGAATAGTGTCTTCAGTAAGTATTTGGACAAGTTTGCTCTTGTTTTCCTTGATGACATTCTTGTTTATTCTAAGAATGAGGAAGAGAATGAAGAGCATTTGAGATTGACATTGCAAGTGCTCAGGGAACATCAGCTGTATGCAAAGCTGAGCAAGTGTGACTTCTACAAGGATAGAATTCAGTACTTGGGTCACATTATCTCTGAAAAGGGTATATCAGTAGACCCTAAAAGATTGAAGCCATCATGAATTGGCCTACTCCAAGAAATGTGATGGATGTAAGATATTTTATGGGACTTGTAGGATACTACAGGAGATTCATTGAAGGATTCTATAAGGTTGCACATGCCATCACTTCTTTGCAAAAGAAGGGGATAAAATTTGAATGGACTTTGAAGTGTGAAGAAAGCTTCCAGTGGTTGAAGAATCTTCTCACCAGTGCACTAGTATTGAAGGTTGCAAATCCAGAGAAAGATTTTGTGGTATGTACCAATGCATGCGGACAAGGGCTTGGAGGAGTCCTTATGCAGGACAACCATGTGATATGTTATGAATCAAGAAAAGTGAAGGAGCATGAGAAGAACTATGCCACTCATGATCTAGAGCTTGCAGCCATAGTACATGCTCTCAAGATGTGGAGACATTACTTGATGGGTAGAAGATTTGAACTCAAAATAGACAATTGTGGTCTGAAGTATTTGTTTGATCAGCCTACTCTGAATGCTAGGAAACCGAGATGGCTGGAATTTTTTTGTGAGTTTGATTTTGAAATCAAGTACATAAAAGGAAAAGAAAATAAGGTAGCTGATGCACTGAGCAGGAAGGTACATGAAATGCATGTGGCATCTCTTAGTATTTTCCAATTAGATTTGAGGCAGCATATTGCAAATCATGTTGTTGGAGATGGATTGTATGAGCAGGTAAAAGCCAAATTGCAGCAGCAAGGTCTTGACAAGAGGTATGAGGGATATAAATTGGAAGAAGATGGAATTCTCACTTACAAAGGAATAATTTATATTCCGAATGTAGCAGATTTGAGGAGAGTTTCTATGGATGAAATCCATCAAGCTCCGTATTCTCGTCATCCAGGATATCAGAAGACAATTGCTACAGCTAGAAAGCAGTACATTTGGCCAGGTATGAAAAAAGACATGGCTGAATACATTTCAAGGTGCATGAAATGTCAACAGGTAAAGGTTGAGCATCAACATCCAACAGGTTTGTTGCAGCCTTTTCCAGTTCCGGAATGGAAATGGGAAGTTATTCCATGGATTATATTACAGGATTGCTGATGAATTGGAGACAACATGATTCCATAATGGTTGTGGTAGAAAAGTTGACAAAGGAAACACATTTTACACTAATGAAGTCTACACACAAGACCGATGACATTGCAAAGATTTTCATGAAAGATATTTTCAAAGTGCATGGGCTGCCGAAGGCAATAGTTTCTGACAGAGATGTCAAGTTCACTTCAAATTTTTGGAAGGGGTTGTTTGCAGATTTGGGTACAAAGTTAAACTTCAGCACTGCATACCATCCTCAGACAGATGGTTAGACAGAAAGAGTTAATCAGGTGATTGAAGACATGCTTCACATGTATGTGATGGACAAACCAACCAAGTGGGAAGATTACTTACACTTGGTAGAGTTTGCTTACAACAATGGACAGCAGGTATCCTTGGGGATGAGTCCATATGAAGCTTTGTATGGAAGAAGGTGTAGGACACCAGTGACTTGGGATAACCCAGTGAATAGAGTTGTGCTTGGACCAGAATTGCTCAAGGAAATGGAGCAAGAGGTTGTAAAGATTAGGTAGAATTTGAAAGTAGCACAGGATAAACATAAAAGCTATGCAAATAAGCATAGGATGAACAGGGAATTTAGTGTTTGGGATCATTTTTACTTTAGAGTGAAAGCAAAGAAGAGTTCCTTAAAGCTTGGAAGTTGTGCCAAGCTGTCACCTAGATATTGTGGGCCGTTTGAAGTGCTTGAAAGAATAGAGCCTGTTGCATATAGACTTGCATTTCCTGCTAGTACTAGAGCTCATAATGTTTTTCATGTTTATTTTCTTTAGAAATATGTACATGATCCTAACCATGTGATAAATTGGGATGTGATTCAGGTGGAACCCGAGGGAGAGTTCCAAATCGAGCCAATGTGCATCCTCGACAGGAAGGTCACAATGCTATGGAACCGGGCCATAGGGCAGGTAAAGGTGCAATGGGAGCATTACAGACCTGAAGAAGCTATGTGGGAGCTGGAGGATGCCATGCGACTGGAACATCCATTTTTGTTCAAGCCTATGGAACACTGAGGCGGTACCAGTGTAGCATTTTGTTCAAATTTTTGTAAAGCACTGAGGAAAATGCTATTGAAGGGGGAGGGGAATGTAATACCCCGGTTTTAACCCTACTTACATTAAAAATACATGATACGTATATTGTGAATAATCTTGGTACGGAGCTAAAGGCCAAGGCCCCACCATTGATTTGTTTATGTTGTGTTTCTGTTTTGGGAATGGTCACCAATGGATATCGAGACATATGCATATATTTAATTGTGGCATCATGTAAACACACATTTTAATTAAATAACCCAACCAGCTATGTTATCGAAAACTAAAATGAGAAGGGGGATGATTCTGAAGCATAAGGAAAGGGGAATGTTGGACATTGAGTCATGGGGGAAAGCCATGTGTCACCACCACCCTTAATTATTCCATTGTTAGTTGGAGTGGTGATTGGATGGAAAGAAAACCACCACCACACCCACACCGCTCACACTCTCCCCATGACGAATCTGTTGGTCTGTCCACTCACCAGATCACAAGTCTGTTCGTCTCCTCTCAGGTGAGCTGAGTTAAAAAAGGTTCCACATTCCATTGTAGGGGTTTCGGTTCCTTTTTTGCCTCACTGATTATTGGCTTGCGATCCTGCTAACTCTTCCTCTGCCTCACAGATCTAATGGCTGTGGATTGATTCTTTACTGGGATTCATGCAGAGTTTTGTGTCTTTTTCCATGTTTATTAGACAGCGTATTGTCCTGTTATTTCCATCGTTTAAATTTTGGCGATAATTGTGTCCATAGTTTTGTGGGTTGCGTTTTCTCTCTCATGCAGAGATTGGAAGTCTTGTATTTTCCATTCCCAGTTTGTGTGAGATTTCCCAGCGATCGCAGTGGGATTTTTGTGATGTGGGTTCATAGTTGTATTGGGCTATTGTTTTCCCATGATTTTGCTTGGGTGTATTTTCCCTTTTTATGGTGGTATCAGTTGAGAATTTTTGTGAGTACCTATGCTCTGTTCGACTGTGTTTCTCCCTTATAAAAGCTTGAATAGCTAATTGATTGCTTGCATGCAGTGATTTTATCCTCGGACTGCATTGGAATGGTGAGTGAGGGTCTGAGGTGCTTGATAAACCTGGTGGAATGAGAACCACACAGACAGAGCTACTGAGATGTCTTTCTTCTCCACAACCCCTGAATAGCACTGGAACGGAGATCAGGTTCTGAGGGACTGCTTTCCAGAGAAAGGGTTGAATTCCTTATGTTGGGTGTATGTGGGTGTTCTAGAAGCCAGGATGGTTCTAGTGTCGGTGTCTGTAGCTCTCCAATGAGATCACCAACTTAGCATTAGCCTTTCCCAACTCCTATATGGCTTGATAAACCCAACTTTGTTGGCTTGGATGATCTGTTATTCGCCTGATAAACCCAACTGTGTTGGCTTGGATGAACTGTGTACCCTAGTGGTGTTCTTATCCTTGGCTACGTGTAAGCCTGTTAGTTCCTTATTCCTTGGGGAATCATGTTCGGCTCGGGGGTGGCAGCGTTACTGAGAGATTAAGGAGCATGCAGGCCTATGGTTGGGTGAAACATTGCAGCGACGTAGCTGGTTACGGAACAAGCTCTTTATAAGATAAGTATTCTTGCCTAACTTCTATCGGCAATCATATTTACCTTTGATGAATGATGATATACATGTTAAATGCTGATATGTATATGCATGAAGTGTTGATTGATATGTTTTGCTTCCGTTGTGTATAATGAATGATTATGCTTCGTAATATGTTTTATGTTTTAAGTATCATGCTTCAGCAATATATGTATGTATGTTCATGTTCATGGGACTAGTTGCCTAGATGATTTGACATATCGTAGCGTCCTCTTCGCTGGTTGGAGGGTTGGGGATGTTACAATCCATTCTCCAATGCTGCATTGATCTTAGGCATTGTCCTCACTAGATCACCAACATTCATATCCTCCTGTATTGTGTGTATATTTCTAACAATCTTCTTTCGATTGGGGCAAATTGATGCATAATGTGGACCATTACATTCCGAAAGCGGACCATTACATTTCCCACACTTTAGGGGTTCCTTTCATTCAAAATTCTTTGCATAGTTACTGTGGTTGTTAGCAGATTCTTTATTCCTTTGATTGTTTGGATTGGTCTGTGAATTACTTTTGTTCCCTTGGAAATTTTTACTAGGAAAATTTATGGTATTACTATTCTTAAAATTTTGATTAGGTACAAAATCTTGCTTTTTTTGTTCAAAGTTATTATTTCTTTTGGCCTTCTAGTTGTTCATACTTTCCTTTTTGCAATTCTATTCATAATAGAAATTCGCTTTTCTCATTGCTTCTTCTAAAGTTTTCGGATTGTCATACTCAATTCTGTCTTTTATATGATAAGGTAAACAACTGAGAAACCACTGTACCTTAGGTTTCTCGTCCACAATATATGGCACATACCTGAGCAGACCTAGCAATTTACTATCTAGTTCTTTCATATTCATTGTTCCTAGTTTCAGCTCATAAAATTCCTTAGCCCTTTCCTCATAATACTGTTCAGATAAAAATTTCTTTAATGTACTCCAATTTATATTTTTCTCTCTTATACCTTTTACTCTTTTTAAGTCCTGCCACCAAATATATGCTTTTCTCGTAAGATTATAAATAGCCATCCTGGCCTTCAGTTGATTAGAGTAGTTATAAATTTGGAATTATTTCTTCATCCCGGACACCCAGGATGCTGCTTCTTCCCCTTTTTCAGTTTCTCCATTAAAGGTTGGTGGCTTGATCTTCTTGAATTCCCAAGAGATTTCTTCGTAAGGTTTAAACTTTCTCTTCCTAGTATGGTGATTATCTTCACTACTATCAGTAGTATAATGGAATTTTTATTTATGTGAATCACCATATACTTAAGAAGATGACCTACTTTCATTTTTAACTTGTTTAGTCTTTTTATCTTTATGCTGATAACCCATATCTTCAGACTGATTTCTTTTATCTTTTTTCTCAGTATGAAATCTTTACATTAAAATTTGATTTAGCTCCTCCTAAGCTCTCATAATCCTCTCATTTTCTTTCTTAACTGATTCCATCTTTTTTTTTAGTTCCTTAACTGTTTGTAGTAGTTCATAAGAATTATTCGTTATCTCTTCTTGTATAGGTTCTTTTTGAAAATTATTTTGTTCAGTGTAAGGAGACTCCTCATCTACATATTTTTCCAATCTATCCATACATGTGATTAACTCAAGAAACAAAATTCTCTATGAATATCATTCAAAGCAAAATATGCAAGTTGAGCCACATTCAGGCATAGTGTCTGAACCTTGTGCTCTGATACCACATGTAATAACTCAAAAATTCATAAAAAATTTAAGATTTTTCATTTGACATAAAATGTCAAATGTCACCACTAATGTACCCCTAACTGTTAGCAGATAATAAAATAGTTTGTAAGAGAAACACATATTACTCCTTTATAAGAATTTGTATTATCGAGAGGCTTATCTTTAAAAACTGTGTTAGTACTGTTTTCAACTCAGCAGTTGTAATTTTCCAAAAAATAGAAAAGAAACTTGTATTTTACTAATGCTAGGTATACTGTTGGTTTCTTTTGTCAAGTAGGGGAACGTTTCTTAGGAATGATAGGGGCTTACTTAGCTTAAAGCTAACACAATGGGACTGATGGTTCTTTACATGTTTTAATAGGTAAGTGTATGTTCCAGTAAAAATAATATATATATATATATATATATATACTCAGATCAAGAAGATAATTCTCTAGCATAAATATGATGCTAGACTTAGAATGTTTAAATGAAGCTTGTCTCTATCAGAGGTAACATTGATCTTATTTCAGTCGTCACAACTCCATAAATATTTTACAACAAAAATATATATGCATGGGTTAAAATGCATGATTAATTACTATCAAAATGACATCAAATCATCTGGATGACTAAAATTAAATTCTAATGAATACTTGTATTCCTACTATAGTAATTGTAATCTAGAGTTAAATAGAAGAAATAAAGTTCACATCTTGATGCTTAGATCATTCAACAACGTTTGGTGTCTATCACATTTACCCTTGTTCTAGGGTTTTATAAACAATGTTTTTCTTAATAAATAATCCAAACCACTTTTACTTCTATCTATTTACTCATTATTAGGATGCTAGAATTACACTGAGATTTCTTATATGGGTCCAAGGACTTCATTTACTAGTATTCCCAAAAACACATTGCATTAAAGAAGTGGGTTAAGATTCTACTCCCAGTTGGAAGAATTCTTCTTTAAAACTTTTACAGTCTTTTACTTGAATCTTACCCTTCCATTCCTAGTGTACCTTCAACTATAAATACACATTACACCAAGTTGCTTAGTAAATCTTTTTGGATTAAGGCTGATGGTTTGAAGATATAAAATAGTGAGAGATCTTATAATTTTTTGGTTCTAGTTAACAATATACTCTTTCAACTCTAACAAATAAAAAGGCTAAGTCTAAGAATGACTAGATCTCCTTCTTACTATGGTTTAATATTAAAAATATGTCTGTTACACAATTTCCATCAAACATAGTTAGTAAAATAACTATCTTATCTTGATTTATCCTCGAAGATATTTCCTATCTTAATCCTATAATTGATAAGCTAATCATTGAATAATCTATGGTGTATTACATTATTAGAAGCCAAAGGAATTATATATATATTTTTAAAGATTATTGATTATAAATTGCACTGGTTTTGATGCAGATCTAAACCGCATAACCAACTATTGACTTGCACCCATGATGAGGAAATTAATATTGAGGATACGTGAGGATGTTTTATCCACAGCTCGAGTTGACTTAAATAGAAATATGCTAACCCTTCCTTTCGCATTGTAAGTAGTCCTTAGACTAGTGCGGCCGCGCTGCGAGCTTGTGGCCGCCATAACCCTGCAATGACCTCCATTCTGTAAATATTTTCCATAAAAAGTATGTGATATTGTCTTAGTGAGGTGATCAGATAGTTTTTGAAGCTTTAAGATTGTTGTAGCTTACTGTGGGTGTAGAAACTATTTTTCTTTGATATTTAAGAAAGTAAATAGTGGATAGAGTTTATAAAAGAGTACTCTTCGTTCTCGTTGGAGTAATGCTCATTTTCCTTTGGGTTTGTGACTCAGTGTCTTATTAGCTTCTAGCAAGATGCCATTAAGTGGTCTCAGGTGGCTGGTTTCCACAACTTCATTCAAATTGAAATGCTAATAGGTAACAGCCTAACACAAGTTTTCAATTTAAGTAAAATTTGAATGGTTTAATTTATTAAAAGGTTTGTGACCATTGGATGGTTATTCTGTGCAGGTTCTATTCACCACTCTGGATGTTGGAAGCGAGCTGGCTCCTTCACTGCTTCCAATTATGCAGACCCTGGTAAGCCTCGGGTGTGCTGAGGGTTTCTCCTGCATTGGTATTATGGTGGTTGAAAAGATGGGAATGCTTCACTATCGGTTATGGACTCGGCCTGGGTTTTACTTGTTAGGTTTTTACTTATTCTTGTTTTGTTTTTATATGACTCTTAAACCCTAGAGGTTATTAAAATTAAATAGTTTTAAGACTAAAGCAACCAAGAATTAAGGTTTTTGTGACAGATCCTATACGGTCTAAGAAGATGTAAACACTTCAAGTTTTTCACATTCGGCTTAAGCCACGATGATACAAGTTTGACCACTGTTTGGTTACTTTAAATTTTAAGTGGTCTTTGCTCGGAGTTTATTCAATGAGACCTATTAAAAGAATATAGGGTTATGGAAGTATTGCTTACCAATTCAGGTTACTGTTTTGTTTTAAACTGTATAGTTTATTTTTGAGCAAGCTTAACCCTCGGCCTAATATTTATAAAAAAAAACATTATACTTATTTTATTTTGTTTCTATCAAATTGTTGACAGTGTTATGTAATTTACAATTTCATTTAATATGAATGGTTTATAGTGATTTACTATTTGAATTTATACCAAGTTATTAGGTGAACAAAGTACTCTGTTTTTCTCTTAGCATGGTTATTATCGTTAGATAAACTACAGTTCTGTAATGAGATAGATTTTACAAGAATAATTTGAGTTCTGTTTCTATTTTTACTTTTAATAATTGTTATTTACAGCTATTAAAATTTTATGTTAAGAGTAAGAATATACAAGACTGTATATAGAATTAAAACCTATCTTTCGTAAACCCTAGGTGAATTCTTTGAGGTTTATACTAAAACATCTATTTTTGGTATGTAATGTAAATATGAACTTGGAATAAATTATTCTAAAGACCTATGGAGCACTATCTAGTTTCAAAACCTAAATACTATTTTTATTGTCCCTTTATTTGTTTATCTAAATCTATTTATTATGTTTATAATAATATTAGTACTAGTAATAGTTCTCTGAGTTGTATGACTTTTAATCATTAATATATAATCTATTCTTTTCATGTGATTAAATAATACACATACTTTCAGTAGATAGAGTAAGCACTTCTAGTTTTCTATAAATAATTCATTTGCATTTTTCATTCAGAGTTGATAAACAAATCATCTCATCTAATTAATCAACTAGTTGTACTAGAGTACTGCCTACACAAGGAGTGGAAAAATACAGTATGGTAAAATTTGAATGGTTTAATTTATTTAAAGGTTTGTGACCATTGGATGGTTATTCCGTGCAGGTTCTCTTCACCACTTTGGATGTTGGAAGCGAGTTTTCATTCAGAGATGATAAACAAATCATCTCATTTACTTAATCAACGAGTTGTACTAGAGTACTGCCTACACAAGGAGTGGAAAAATACAGTATGGTAAAATTTGAATGGTTTAATTTATTTAAAGGTTTGTGACCATTGGCTCGTTATTCCGTGCAGGTTCTCTTCACCACTTTGGATGTTGGAAGCGAGCTGGCTCGTTCAACTTCCAATTATGCAGACCTTGGTAAGCCTCGTGTGTGCTGAGGGTTTCTCCTGAATTGGTATTATGGTGGTTGAAAAGATGAGAATGCTTCGCTGCTGGTTATGGACTCGGCCTGGGTTTTACTTGTTAGGTTTTTACTTATTGTTGTTTTGTTTTTATATGACTCTTAAACCTTAAAGGTTATTAAAAGTAAAGAGTTTTAAGACTAAAGCAACCAAGAATTAAGGTTTTTGTGACAGAGCCTATACGGCCTAAGAAGATGTAAAAACTTCAAGTTTTTCACATTTAGGTTAAGCCGTGATGATACAAGTTTGACCACTGTTTGGTTACTTTAAATTTTAAGTGGTATTTGCTGGTAGTTTATTCAATGAGACCTGTTAAAAGAATATAGGGTTATGGAAGTATTTCTTACCAATTCGGGTTACTGTTTTGTTTTAAATTGTATAGTTTATTTTTTAGCAAGCTTAACCCTCGGCCTAATATTCATAAAAAAAAGCATTATACTTATTTTATTTTGTTTCTATCAAATTGTTGAGAGTTTTATATAATTTACAATTTCATTTAATATGAATGGTTTATAGTGATTTACTATTTTAATTTATACCAAGTTATTAGGTGAATAAAGTACTATGTTTTTCTCTTAGAATGGTTATAGAGTTCTGGAATGAGATAGATTTTACAGGAATAATTTGAGTTCTGTTTCTATTTTTACTTTTAATAATTGTTATTTACAACTATTAAAATTTTATGTTAAGAGTAAGAATATACAAGACCATATATAGAAGTAAAACCTATCTTTCGTAAACCCTAGGCGAATTCTTAGAGGTTTATACTAAAACATCTATTTTTGGTACATAATGTAAATATGAACTTGGAATAAATTATTCTAAAGACCTATGGAGCACTATCTAGTTTCAAACCCTAAATACTATTTTTATTGTCCCTATATCTGTTTATCTAAATCTATTTATTATGTTTATAATAATATTAGTACTAGTAATAGTTTTCTGAGTTGTATGACTTCTAATCATTAATATATAATCTATTCTTTTCATGTGATTAAATAATACACATACTTTCAGTAGATAGAGTAAGCACTTCTAGTTTTCTGTAAATAATTCATTTGCATTTTTCATTCAGAGTTGATAAACAAATCATCTCATCTACTTAATCAACCAGTTGCACTAGAGTACTGCCTACACAAGGAGTGGAAAAATACAGTATGGTAATTTCTATTTATTCATTTTTCATTTAGCATTAATACTATTGTTTTAATTATAATTTATTAATCACTATTTTTTTCAATAATAATGCTCTTTTCTTCATTAACCCTAACAAAACAATAACATGCATATCTTTGAAAAACTAGTAAACATTTTCGAAAAATAGTAAATAAATTATAAATAACCTGAACAAATAAAAACCTGTCAATTGATTAGGTGACAACAGTTGAAGGAGCTTGTTCCTCTCAACCAACTCCTAGAGAAATCTTAGTTTGCACTTCCTCAGGACCCCTGAGCCTGTTTCCTGGTCCTCCTGGTAGAGTACTAGGTGAAGGATGTATCCTAAAGACCTTCTGTCACCTGACTAGTCAAATTACAGTAGTAATTCAAACCTGCTTACAGCAGTAAGAAATTTAGCCTAAATAGCTGCACAAGTTTAGTCCTCAGCAGTTAACGCCTCAAACTTACTTCTATAAGTCCCCTCCATCGAATGTCTCATGTGCACTTCATTGACACTAAATGATCACATTTCCAAAATGAGCAGCCTCTGCTATCTTCAATGGGAAGTTTTATAACATTGCCTAGGTCTTCTGGGTTAGTTCTTTAGTTAATGAGGCACCTGCTCCAAGTCCACTTTCTTGGGGAATCATGACCACAAATATAGGGAAGTTTCCACTTGCAACATTTAGAAGTAGTTTTAGGATGTTGCCACTTGTCAGTATACTCTCCACCCAGCCTCCCCCACCAAGTGACCAGTTAACACTCTTTTAACAGCTTCCCTAAGCTGTTGTCTCATTATTTATTTATTTATTAATAAAATATTCTGAAATACATTAATTATCCTTGACCCCACTTGGTCATCAATTACAAACTTAGCATAAAATATAACATAATGTTCCTCAATAACATTAAATTGTTTTGCAAATTGGGGCATGTGACATCAATCCTCGAGTACCAAGCCCAAGGGGCTTGCTTTAGACCATACAAGGCCTTTTTTAGCCTGCATACATGAGAATCTCTCTCATAAATCTCAAAGATCTGTTGATGCTCCAAATATACCTCATCCTATAGAAGATCGTTAAGAAAAGATGTCTTCACATGCATCTGATGAATATTCCAACCCATCTCTTCCATGACGGAGATCACTGCTATGATCAAAGAAAATATGGAAACCGTCACAAATGTCTCATCATAATCAACTCCCTCTATATGTGAGAACCCATGCACTACAAATTGATCTTTGTACTTCTCAATGCTACCATCCACAACATGCTTAATTTTTTATATTCACTTGGAAGTCACAACTAACTTCTCCTCTGGTCTTGAAACCATTTCCCACACCCCATTCTTCATGATGGAATTGTACTCTTCCATCATGGCATCTCTCCAAACTTGGTGTACGAAAACCTCCTCATAATTAGTAGGCTTAGACTCACACAAGCTAGTCATATGTGCCATATAAATGGAATATCTCTCAGGTGCATTGCTCTCTCTGACCTCCCTCCTGGGTGGCCCCAGAGACTCCTATGATTTCTTCATAAGCTCCATAATCCAACTTGGATTTCTCTTCCTTGAAGAAATATGTTGTGGAAAACCCTGCTCTACATCCTCATCATACAAATGTCTCCAAGAAGAATTACCAACGGTATGAGATATTATCCCTGGTGAACTTGAACCTATACCATGTATATTCGAATAACATGAAGGTGTAACCTATGAACCTGTGATCCATGAACCTGTCCCTATACCAAAAGTCCCTGTAAATTGAGTCCCTGAAACTAATGTACTTGTAACCTGTGACCCAGTCACTCCTAAAATTTGTGACCCGACTCGCTGAAATATTTGATGCTTTCACATGTGGAGTACCCTGGTGCTTATTTATGTTGGAATCTCAATATCTTCTGAAGGCTCGCTCCTCTTCAAATATCACCTCCCTACTCACCACAATTTTCCTCTATGTAGGAAGGTAAATGCACAAATCCTTTGAAGTCTCGACATATCCAACAAAAACACTCCTCTCTCCAGTAGCCTCTGACTTTGTGCTCTTCTCAGAAGGGACATGTGAGTATGTAAGGCATACAAATATATGGAAGTGGCCTATCTCAAGCATCTCCTGGTGAACATATCCTCAAAAGTTTTGCACCCCAAGGCATGCTGCAAACTTCTATTCTACACATAAACAACAGCACTATAGGCCTCTTCCCACATAAAGAAAGGAAGACTTTGATTATGTAGCATGGATCTAGCTACACCCATTACCGAGCGGTTCTTCCCTTCTCCCACTCCATTTTGCTATGGAGTGTAAGGAACTGTCAATTGTCTCCTTCTCCCCTCTTGTCTACATAACTCATCAAATGCATGGGAATTATACTAACCCCAATTATTTTATCTGATTACCTTGATATTATTTCTTGTCTGGTTCTCCGCAAGATATTTAAACTTTTGGAATTGAAGCAAGACCTCCTCTAATCTCTTTCTTCTAAGGAAATAGATCTAGGTATTCCTAGAAAAGTCATCTGTGAAAGTGATGTAATACTCAAAACTTTTCAATGAGGTAGAAGACATAGGACCATATAAATATGAATGAATCAATTCAAGCACTCCCTCTAATCTGCTGTCACTGCTCAAAAAAGAGGTCTTGGTGTTCTTTCCCAAATCACACCCTCTGCATACACCACTCTACTCTGTACTGAAATATTGAAAAATTATGGTCATGTCTCTTAGCATCCTCAAAGTTGAATGATGAAGATGGGCAATCCTCATGTGCCACAACTCACACAACTCACTACTTCTCTAAGTGTGTGACACCACATGATGTGGTTGGAAGAGAAGGTTTTATAATTTCCTGCATCTAAATCCAATCTTATATGAAGCAAATGGACCCTCTACTTTGGAAAACATGTAAACTTTCCCATGTAGGACATATACCCCCAATTCCTCTGTCCTCAATCATGGAAATTGACACAAGTTTATTCTTCATCCCAATGACATACATGACATCTCTCAGAAACGTAGGCTACATGGAATCCCTGTCAAAATGGACTGTCCCACACCCAATTTCTCTCACCACTGTATCATCACCCAATACAACCTCCAACTCCGTTTGTGTCTTTGAAATCTCAGTGAAAATATCTCGATCACCTATCATGTGACTCGAAGCTCCATTATCAACACAAAGTGGAGGAATTATTGGAAGCACTTAGTGAATTCCCAACAATCATGGAATGCTCCATGTTATCCTCAAAGTCCCTGCTGGTGATGGACGATGCTCTCTCTACACAAACACCAACAAAGAGAGAAAAATGGCTCTCAGATCTAGCAACATACTCTTCAATCTCTAATGAAGTTGTTTTCTATTGTATCTTCTTCTTCTTGCTCAGGCATAGTCCAACATAGTGCCTAAACTTCTATCAAACAAGGAATTTCACTTTGCTCATATCCTATTCTTTTGATCCAGTTGCTTGGTTCCACCCTTGGAACCTTTCTTTAACTTCTCCTTCCTCCCCTTTGCTGCTAATGTCACATTCTCCTCATCATCCTTGCTATGAGATGTACTTCCCTGTACATATCCTCTATGGGTCTCCTCTTGTATGAAATCGTGCCAAAGATGATCCCATGAAGGCATGTTCTCATGAGCAACCAATGAATCCACAAATACAACCCGTGAGTTCACCACACCATTCAAGGTTGTACACACCAAATCAAGACTCTCTATCACCTCTCCAATAGATCCAATCTCACCATGAACCTGTGTAATCTTGGTGAGGTGAGTGGTCATATTCTCACCCTTATTCATGCAAATGCTCTTTAACTTCTCCTTTAATACCATTTTTCAATTTTCATTGGAACTTTGGTATAGGTTAGTTAAAACGGTCCACTATTGATGGGCATGATCTTTACCTGAAATGTGTAGAACAACATGATATTTTATTGCATCAAGAAAGATTCTTTTGGACTTTATATCTCTCTTATCGAATGCATCTTTAGCCACTGCATCAGTGGGACCAGTCGCAGCATTTACAATAGTGTTGTTCACTATATCCCATAGTTCACTATCCTGTAAAATCAACACTAATATAGCCTTGCATGGAATTAAATTTACATCCCCATCCAACCCGTCTTCTATCCTAAGACCTGTTTCCATGACTGCAAGAAACTTCAAGAACCTATTTTACTCAACAACCCTCATTAGAGGAAATTTGGGGTCTAAAATGGGCCTTATAAGAAAACGTGCCAAAATAAGTTTTTGTGAGTTGGAATTCAAGAACCAATAGAATTTCAATAAAATAAGTCAACCATAATGGTTGAATTGACATATTTGTCATTAAAAAAAACTACTTTTTTTGTTCGTATTTTCGACATATTTCATTGTGTTTTTACTCAAATTTCGATCGAGAGAGCTCGTTGGATGCGGAATTTGATTCTGCATCCAACGAGTACCCACACTGCATACTTTTGATGGACCCCACTACCCCAAAAACAAGAAATACCTGAAAAAAATGTGATGATAACATCATCACCACGTTTTTTCAGGTATTTCTTATTTTTGGGGTAGCGGGGTCCGTCAAAAGTATGCAGTGTGGGTACTCGTTGGATGCGGAATCAAATTCCACATCCAACGAGCTCTCTCGATCGAAATTTGAGTAAAAACACAGGGAGATATGTCGAAAATACGAACACAAAAAGTAGTTTTTTTCTTTCTTCGTCCAAAATTAATCAATATTATTTTATTATTTTAACTATTATTTTATTATTTTCCTTAGGAGGCCCATTTTAGACCCCAAAATTATTCTAATGATTTTCCCTTATTTTTCCAAGTCTGAAATTTCTTTATGTGTGCAATTTTCAACCTTCAACTCAGCTCTAATACCATCAAAAGCTTCAAGAACCCCAACCAGATTTCAGTTTTAGTTCTTCATTGTTTAATGCCCAAACTGCAATGTTAGCATGTGCATAAAAAATTAACAATTTATGACTGAAAACATAAAACACATGAGATTTCTTCTTCTTTTGAATTCTAAAAATTTATGGCTGCCCTAAATTATTAATAAAAAAATTAATTTAAGCCACACACAAGAAATTTAAACACTCATATTTTTGGTCAAATTGACCTAGGAAAAACCCTGAAGGGAAAACCTATTATTTAGAGAGAGATTATTTTTATTTCAGGAAAATTTACAAAATCAAATCAACAGTACTTATCTTATCATTTCATCTCAAAATGCATTCCAAAAATCCCTGTATTGATCACCTCGATTTCTATGCTATACGAACCACACGTGTGGTTGTACGTACTACTGTACGACCTCAAAATTTGAGCCTATACGGACAATATTAAATGTCGTACTTTCCTCCTCTCTTCAAATCTCTCTTAGAAAGTGAACAATAGAATAGAATTTTCCTTTCCTAAGCCCTTTTTGTGTGAGTAACTTCCTCCTCAAATCCAATAGATGAGATTAGATGAGATCCTAGGGCCAAGATCACATGTCACCTTTTTCTCAAAAAAATAAATTAATGACTTTTTAAATATTAAATGTGACACGTTATTACACACCCACTTTATCAATCGCATTAAAGTCACTTAATACTTTATTACTCAATTTTAATTTATAAAGTGACTTTAAATCAATAAAGTGAATATAAGTTTCTAAATGGCTAGGGACCACATTTAAAGTGTTATTTTCCACCCCAGGGTTTGAGTGAACAAACACTTCTCTAGGTAAAAAATAAACATTTCGCTGGTTGGTTCTTATATTACCCTATCAGAGTGGGAATCTAGCTAGGGAATCATCCTGGTGTACCTCCTCTCCACGGGAAGCTTCTTTCTCTTTTCGAGGAAGCACAACAAACCCTAGATATCGACCTTCTCATTCTAGGTAGACCCTTCTATCCACGTGAAGCCACAAACACATTTCGAGCAGCCCTATTTCTACACAACATATTCGGTCTACTTCAAGAGCAATATGCTATCTTTCTTAGGAAGGAATAAAAAGTTATAGACACAGTCTTGGGTAGCCTCAGAGTAACTTGGGAAAGCTGCTCCAGTTCACGGGCAAACAAATTAGAGGATCAGGAAGCTATAGGCAGTTTCAGGCAAGCCCTCTCTCCTCATGGGTAGCTCTAACTCACTTTTGGGAAACCACAGAATCTCAGGAAGTAGTATATTAGTTCTCGGAAGTAGACAGAGAATAATGTGCATCCCAAATTTGGCTCAGGTACCCTCCGGATAGATACAAGAGATATTGGGCAACCTTCTGTGACTTTTGGGAAGCCACAAGAACATTCCAAGCAGTCACAGAATTACGCCAGGAAGCACCTTACAGTTCACGCATGGTAAAGACAACCTTGGGTAGTGAAGAAAAATTTTGGGCAGCAGTTTGGGTAGCAAGAAAAGTCTTCTCGGAAGAAAAGACAAAATCTGGGCAGAAATTCCTAATCTGTAATTTTCAGTGAAATTTGTCTTGTTGACATTTTTGGTCAAATTAAGATAGGGTTTGAAATTGTCCAAACCAACTAGGGTTTGACAAATTCTGAAAAATATTCATCTCAGAATTTTGAGATGATTTTTTTTAGAACTCAGTCATCTCATTCAAGGGATGAATTACTAATTCTTTTGTGTTTTTTTTGTCCTTTAAAGGTTTCCCCATGAAAAAAATATTGTGTTCGTTGTGTTGATGTTTTTTTATCTACTACACTTGTCTTATTGTTATCTATCTTACAGTGTGCAAAATTAAAGAATATATGCAAATGCTAAAATTCAACACTAGGGTCACAGCAAACCTCACCAATAGACCACATTTGTGGACTAGGGCTGTTACCATAGCCCTAGTGTAAGTCATGGGTAGCAACAAAAAAATGTTGTACCCTCATTGGTGACCTTGCATCATCAAAAGAGGTTCATTTAGTAGTCTCATCCATCAGAGCAACTCACAACAGCATGAACAAAACAGTCCGAGAAACAATTGAGGTCTCGAGCAACAACAAAGGTCTCATGAAAAACAAAAATCTTAGGAAGTATTACACAGTCTGAGAAATAAGAATCTCGGGAAACATAAAAACAATTTGGGAATATGCCGTACAGTCTGGGCAACAAAGCTACAGTCCAGACAGTTTTAGGTATTGTCCAAATTTCAGGCATCAGAGAAATTCTGGGCAATTGAGAATTTCTGGTAGCAGAGAAATTCTGGGCAATTGAGGATTCTGGGAAGCAGAGAAATTCGGGCATCATACATTCACCCTCCATGTGGAAGCATTTGAAAACATAATTAAAATTACTAGGGTTTTGGAAAACTCTTATATGTTCATCTCATAATTCTGAAATTAATTTTCTTCTTTCATCTACAAACTCAGTCATCTCATTTAAGGGATGAATTACTAATGCTTTGAAGCTTTTGTCCTTTAAAGGTTTCCCTGTGAAAACATCTTGTGTTCAATTCAGTGATGCTTGATTGACTATCGCACTTGTCTTATTGTTATCTATATTACAATCTACAAATTTTAAAGAATTACATGCATATGTTAATATCCAACACACATTAACCTCTCTAACCCCTTACATGCTACACCCCTTAACCCTTCAAACCATTTATATGATAGTTGACTCCTAAAAATTCCCTAACCACTAACAAGTGTGACCTTAGAAACAAATGTCCCCATAACCACAATGACCCCGCAACATGATAACACCCTCCCACACATTTTATCCTGCCCAATTATTGCCCCAAACACATTATGAGACAATGATTACTAACCGTTCTAACCCCTTACACACTACGCCCTATAAATCCGTAAGACACTTGCCATGACAATTGACCCATAAAACACCTTAACCCCTAAACCATTGTCATATTCAACACACATACCTCTACGCTTCAATGCACACTAACTCCTATACCCCTTACACATTATACACCCTAGTAAGGTTGCAAAAGTTTGCAAAAGTTGCAATATAAATATTAAAGAAAACTCCCTATCTTCTTGCCCTGATAGAAAAAAGTAATGAGCACACCGCTTTGAATAAAAAGTTGAATAATTGGTTCTTAAAATTATTTATAGTAGAACAAAGCAGAGTCCTTTCTCCAGATAAATAAAGATTGGAATTTTACAAGGATCACACTGAGTCTAAGCCCTTTTCTCGTGTGAAGCGTAAAAGATAAGCGAGTAGTCTATTTTTTTAAATGTAGATTTCATGTCGGATGTCCTGCTGATTTGAAATATAATATCCTCTATGTTTCCAAGGATTAGATCTAAGCAGGGAGCAAGGAAAGGGAGCAAGAGTAGTCCTTCCCCAAAACATTCAAAGACTAAAGAAATTTCGACATTGGAGCTTTGGGGAGTGGGACCCATCCTAGAGTGAGGGTGGGATCCTAGAGTAGATATTCGTCTTTAATTCAGTAAAATATCTCTTATATTATAATGTATGTTTGTGAGTTCGGGGAGTAGGCCACGGATTGATGGTTAAAGCACGCATCCTGTTGAGGCAGGGAGAGGTTCAAAGATCAAATCTCATGTAATCCTTCCATCCTTTTAGTGGTATCAAGATGAAATACAAAGAATGGAAAATAACTTACGAGGGAACTGTAATATTCCTTTAATCTTAACCCACAAGGTGGTATCAAGATGAAATACAAAGAATGGAAAATAACTTACGAGGGAACTGTAATATCCCTCTAATCTTAACCCACTACCCCGTAACCCATGCATGGCACACCTAATGCACCTAACCAACACACTAACATAATAAACTTTCACCTTGGGTTCTAGAACAAGCATTCAAATAAAAGCCTTTGGCATCAGGGTTTGAATGATCACTAGATGGTTTTTTATCAAACCAAAATTAGCGCCAAAAAATCCATAAGAACTTTATTATAGCCGTATATTGTACTGAATGCATAATAGATTAAGGCCATATGCATGGTCAATAAGTCTCAAAAGAAAGTTTTATTACTTGATACCCTACCTTTTGGTGCTAGATCATGGCATAGGCTCCTAGAAGCATCCATGTTGTGAAAATACTAAAAATTATGAATGTCTTACTCTAATCTAGAGATTCCTTGTCGAAGGCCCGATGGTTTTTTATCAAACCAAAATTAGCGCCAAAAAATCCATAAGAACTTTATTATAGCCGTATATTGTACGGAATGCATAATAGATTAAGGCCATATGCATGGTCAATAAGTCTCAAAAGGAAGTTTTATTACTTGATACCCTACCTTTTGGTGCTAGATCATGGCATAGGCTCCTAGAAGCATCCATGTTGTGAAAATACTAAAAATTATGAATGTCTTACTCTAATCTAGAGATTCCTTGTCGAAGGCCTTTTTGGTGGTACAAGTCAACGGCCATAGGTCATGATTCCTTCAGGTAATCACCAATCCTAATAACCTATATTTGATATGTCACCATGGATTAAGCTCCAAGATCCATCCTTGATGTTGTACATATCAAAATTTTCATCATGCCCCACTTGTGATCTAAGGATTCTTTTTGTGGGACTCATGTGGTGGTTAGGGGCCCTATGCATGGCCCATGATCGATAGAGGAAAATGTTAAGGTGTAAGACTTTGCATTTTGACCCTGGATCATGGCTTGGATTGTGATAACCATGGCCAATAAAAATGCAACACACAGACAAAAAACATGGAATATTAAAGGTTAATAACAAAAAGGCTATAAATCACCAAACTTAGCACATATAATAACATAATGAGCACTATTGTTTCTACATATTGCATCCCAATTACCACAAAAACATATGACTAAACTATTGTACATATAGAAATCTGTTTTATACATGTATAATGTCTTTAACTTTGTCCTACCATCCATTGTATGAAATTTAAATAAAGTCAACCACAATATTGAAGGTGACTCTAAATGGGGAGTATGCTTTGTATGCAACCAAATTTTGTAACATCTAAATATCTGAAGGAGTTTATCTTTAAATTAGTAAGAGTTACTTTATTTTTTTATTAGGTCACACTTAATCACCACTTAACCATGAGTCCTTATAAACCACCACCAAAGCAAAAAATGACACTGACAAGATATACTAACACTTCTAAGCAGCTTCTCTAAATTTCACATGTTTCTTATGATCCTTTTTGTTCATCAGTATGTGGGCATTCAAAAGTACTCAGCACAATATGTCGAGCCAATCTCTATAGTAAAATCCACCAGCGTTCACAATCTCAGATTCAGTATAAACATTAGAACTTCAAACAACAAAAAATCATTTGTTGAATGTAGAATAACTTTTAATTCTTTGAAAGTTCATTCTAACAGGAATTCAATGCTTTTTTAAGAAAGACAATAAGAGTTACATATGCTTATTCTTATAGTTTCAAATGTTTGTTTCATTCCCATTCCAACTCGAAGGAAGCCTAGTTTAGTTTATCAAAATCATTAATTCCCTTCTAAATACCCTGCAAACTTCAAAACCATTTTTTTGAAGGCTACCAACCTGTTTGTTTTTTTTGACATTTCAAACTATGTTTCCTGCAAACTTCAAAACCATTTTTTTGAAGGCTACCAACCTGTTTGTTTTTTTTTGACATTTCAAACTATGTATGTTAAACAACTTTAAGAAGACAGACTTGACAAATTTCACATTTACTAGTACAATAAAATGACAGAAATTTCAGCCTATGCTAATCAAATCAGAGGCAACTTCAAGGTATACATTATTATAAAGTAGAAGACTATTTTATCAATAACTTTGTATGATAACCAACTTTGATTGGATATGACCAAAACTCTATTTAAACCTGTTAGCAACCGCAAACTCATGAGAACGGTTAGCACGCAAGCTCAAAATATGAGTTGATTGAAGGTTCAACTGAAGCTGATAATGGTCATCCCAATTATGCTACAGTAGGGTTTGATGTTGTCTCCCTGGGAACAACCCTTCAACTTTTTTTTACTTTCAATCCCCTGCATGGATTTTTTAGATCAACCCTCAGTATGGTAACAGTCCCTACACATTTATGTAATAGTCCCTACACATGACCTTCGCTTTCAAATATCTTTCCTTGTTTCATCCAAAACATGTTGAGAAGGGCCTGCCAAAATTCACTGTGAATGGTCCCAATTATCCCCATTAAGATATATCAATGGTTCATGTTGATCCACAGAGGTGATCTACGTCAAGGTACAAAATGGTAGGACTACCATGAATGGACAGGGGTAATCCTGTGAAGGATGAACAATTTTCCATGATCCCTTCCAAGGATTCAAGAAAAATAAGGCTCAAAGATTTGAAGGTGAAAAGAATATCCGGTTCGGGCAGCCAAACTTACCTCGCATAGAGCAACAAGCAACAACAATGACCTGCGTGGCAGACAAAACCCCTCGAAGCTGCAAATTGCTCCAGCGCAAGAAGCCCTTGTTCACTCGGCCAACCTCCTTGACGCCCTCTTCCAGAACTCCGACCAAGCCTTTCAAACCCTCGTACATCGTGGCTTCATGGAGCCACTGGGACAGATCCATGAATCCATCATTATGCTATAGAATCTCCACCAAATGGCCGATCGTCATGGCTGCCGGGCCCTGCCGCAAAACTTACAGCACAACCATGAAATAACACCTTCGAAAAAACTCAAAACCCTAGCAAATTCAACTGCGTTTTTCTAGTTTAAATACCAATCACGGAAGAGAAAAATGGAGAGAAGATGGTTGAGACTGCGAAACCCTGGAGAGATAATGAACAACGTGGGATTTTGATGACATATACATATATTTACATTTAAATTAACACATTGGACATGTAAAATGTCCCAACCAGTTTCGGTTCTTTGTTCTTGGTATCCTGAAAATCACTTTTGATGTGTTTCAAATTTGGTTTGATATAGTGAAACTGGAAAAAGAAGTCCAAGAGAAAAAAAAGGACATATAAGGAGCTATGGGGAAGATCTAATAACAGAAGGGAGAAAGAAAACGTGTAATTTAGGTTTTAGTTATGATTTGATTATTTTTTTATTAGTGACACATTTATTTATATTATATTGATAAAAAAGTATTTTGAGGATATGTTTAGGTTGTAAG
Source organism: Pseudotsuga menziesii (assembly GCA_001517045.1). NCBI lineage: Eukaryota > Viridiplantae > Streptophyta > Pinopsida > Pinales > Pinaceae > Pseudotsuga > Pseudotsuga menziesii. The sequence continues at coordinate 453,395 of LPNX011071523.1, forward strand.
GTTAAGAAGAATTTGTAACTACATATTAATCTAGCATGGGGTTCATAACTCTTATAAGAAAACCAATGACTTTTATAAATATTAAAAATCTAGAAAATAATATCTTGATCTATACAACTTAGTGATCTTTTTAGCTTGGGTGCAAGGACCACACACATCCAAAATTGTTTCTTACAAATTTTATGTATGCTATTTTTAAAGTAGTTGAAATATAGTTATTTCTATCATACACATAATATATTAAGAAGTCATTGAATAAAAGACAATAGATGATACTTCAGTTTCATTTTTCATCTCTTTATTATCTTCATAATATTTTTCTCATATTGTTTTTCTAGTTTTATTATTATTATTATTATTACATGCCTAATACATGGTTTGGCGCCAAGATATAGGTTGTAATTTGGCCATAACATTTGTCCTTGAGCATCATGGGCCATGTGTGGGGTCTCAATCCACCATAGTTTTTCATGTGAGAGTGATATGCTGTTCATTAATTTAAAGCTTTGGGATGCTAAGTGTGGTTCTCATTGCCCATTTAGTGGTCCAATGCCAAAAGAAAAAGTCTTACACCAATATGTTTCTCTATGGCTCATGGGAAATGTGTAGGGCCTTAGCTTTCAGATAACCTTACATAGGAAGTTTTTAACATGCAAGAGGATTATGGTGGCCATATCAATATTTATAACACGTCTAAGGATGGTTGTTATGAACCAAGATTTAAATTGAGGGTCTAATTGTTTACCACATCCATATAGGGCTCATGGTCCATGCATGGTCTTCTAAGCCACCACATATAGCTTTTGTAAGGAATATTTAGCATACTTGTCATATATGGTCATCATTTTGAGGATTAACAAACTAGGGATGGTTCTAAAGGCCCATTCCTTAGTATAGGTCCATATATAGAATCTCACACTAAGCATTTTCATAAGGAGCTAATTACAGAGTGGGAAAGGAGTGTGTGTGTTGGATTCTATTAGCACCAAGTGCACAATTGAAAATGTTAAATTTAAAAACAAATCAAATCTTCTCATCCACTCTTTTTGTAAATAATCATTTAAAGGGATATTGGCGAATCAATTATAAATTGAAAATTATACTTTGATGAGTCCATCATAGAAAGTGCTCAAACCCACTATTTATTCAAAATAAAATTAACTATTTGAATCAACACCAATGTACTAGTTGATTGGTTCTTTGTTGATTATGTTTCATTTTCGGCCTTAGTTGTAGTTTGAAGACACATAATTTTGGTGGTTTTTTGGCTTTCACTCTCATGTAGTGTGCAAACACAATATTTTAGTAAATTTTAACATTGTAGATGGATTTAGAGGGTCTCCAAATCCATTCACAATGTTAAAATTTACTATTTTTAACACTTGTAAACCAAAGCCTACATGGTCCACAAGACATAAAATTTTATTTTTCAACGTAAGATATTCTTCTTCCTCCTTGGACAATATCAAGGGTCCCAAGAATGATTCATATTTAATGTACAAAAACTCGTAATGATGCTCGTACACCACTTGTAGACCAAATATTTCGTTCACATGGTTTTGTGGTGGTTTTGGTCGATGTGCATGGTCCATGATCCATAAATACATATTTTAGGTCCATATACACTAGTGTTCCTCCTTGCATGTGCCTTGTTCCCTAACAAGCATCCTTGATGCACAAATCCTCATAATTGCACCCATATGACACATATAGGAAAAATATTATCTTTACAGGGACTTTGTGGTGGTTTTGGACCATATACATTTTCTATGAGCACTAAAATCATATTTTACACCTTAAGATGTTAGTCGCATGCTCTTCTTGTAACCGTGTATCAAGCCTCGAGATCCATCCCTAGTGTGTGAATCTTTTAACATTGGTCTTTAGGGATCATGGGCCATTTATGGATCAACCCCATGACACCACATATACCCTATATAATATATATGTGTACTATATGTTCGATATGATGGCCATTTCAGGTCCCAAAATCATAGCATGGATGGTTCTCGTAGCCCAATTCATGATCCAACATCAAACAATAAAATATTAAATGATTAACATTAGTCTATGGGGTTCATGGGACGTGCTTGGTGTCGACCTAGGCCATCACATATGCCCTATATAGGGAATATTTGTCCTATAAGTGAGATATGGATGTCATTTTAAAGTTTGGTATGCTAAACATTATTTCTATGGATTATTAATCCACGGTACTATGGAAACGTTTAAGGGTGAAATTTCTCCAATAATCCAATTTTCTATGTTTTTTCCCAAGACCGTAAGACACTAGAAGAATTGTTGATAAGATAAAAAGTACCTCTTGACCATCCTTATTAAATCTCAATCATAATCCCATACTTTGTCCTAGTTATCTCTCCTCTCATTGCCATTGTTGTCCATTGGAAGCCACTCAAGTTACCCTTCACAAAAAGGGAAAAATAACGACAAGAAGGGGCGATGGAGGGAAAATAACTAGCATCTTGAAATCAGAAGGAAAATTTTCATGTTTAGGACTGTATGTGATATGGCCCAAGTGTCCACACATGTCGTGTGATCTATAATGACAAATTATATGTTCAAAATTTTGAATTTTTGTGTTTAGACCATGGCATGGGAACTAAGAACCATCCTTGCTATACCAAAAATAAAAATGTGGATCATATATCACTTGTGAGGTCACGAATATATATTCTCACCATATCTTACTTATAGCCTAAACATTCCCTATGTAGTTCTTGTATGTTGGTCTTGGAACCTCATGTGCATAGGCACTCATGAGTATGAAAGGAAATTGTTATCGCCTGAGACCCAATGTTTTCTTCTTGGACTATCGCCTATTCTATGTGAACCATCCATGACATGTAAAACATTAAAATGACCACCATATCTTTCTCATCACACAAATTAGATTCAAAATATGGGGCATATGTGGTGGCTTCAAACCCCACACATGGACCATGATGATCCCCAAATATAAATGATATGACATAAGTCCCTAAATTTTGTCCATGAATGATAGCTGAGGCCATGCGAGTCATCCTTGGCGCTCATGAATATTCCATACATAGTTCTTATGTGGTAGTATAGGTTAACATGCATGGACCATCAAATCCATATCAAATTAATATTGAATTACACCCTAAATTTAGTTCAAGAGCGATTATATAGGCTACAAGAACCATCATAATCAAGGTTACAAGTTTTGAAATGGCCACCATATCTCACTTATAAGGTAAAGTAATCATGTGCGAGGCCCTACACATGGACAATGGCAACATATGGTCCTACATTTTTCCTTCTACCAAGGAATGGTCCTTAAGATCCATTCCTAGTGTGCCCTTCCTCAATGTGGTGGCCATATATCACATGTACACTAGGGATTCTCTACACATACCCTATGTAATGACATGGCTTATACTATTCAATAACCATGAAACCCATAGGAAAATGTTTTATCCCAACAACATGGGTTTTGGAATCAAACAATGGATTCGTGACCAAAAAGCATTTATGATGTGACAAACATAAAAATGGGAACCATATCCATGTCATAGGGAAAACATGGGTGAGGGGCTCATGGATGGCCTATGTAAAACCCAAAAGCCACATGTTATGGAATAAAACTATGTATCATCACCTTGGACCGTAAATTAGGTTATGAGAACCATCATTGGTGTACTAAACCTTCAAATATGACACTACATCTTACTAGCATGCCAAACATTGCCTCAACCAACAAAGCATGGCATATGTGCCCCATAGAAATATATGTTATGCCTTAGTTCCTTCTCTTTTATGCCTATATCATCATGGCATGTGCATTTAAAACCATCTCAAAATGATGGACATATCTCACTCATGTGCTAAATTAATTTTCTATGTAGGGCATGTGTAGTTTTTGGGGACCCTACATGACCCATGGGACCTAGAGCAAATTATATGATCTTAATCCCTATAAGTAAATCCCAAACCAAGGCTTGGTTGTAAAAATTGATAATCAATAACAATTGACAAATGATGATTTAAACATAGGGCATATGAAACTTAACCTATCATGGACATGTTATTAGAAATATTAACACCAATCGTAAATATCATTGTATAATCATTTGCAATGATTGGTTATAACTGAAGAAATTCATTTATACCCATATGAACATTTAACCTATCATTGACATGTTAATAGAAATATTAACACCAATCATTTGCAAAAATAAATGATTGGTTATAACTAAAGAAATTCATTTATACCAATATGAACAAGTCAATTGTTAGCATAGATAAATCTAAACCACAAATTAATGTTCTTATTGATTTACAATGTCTATAATAGGAAAGGTTAAAAGCCTGAGGTGGAAAAACCAGCATTTGAGCTGAAAAAACCAGCGTTTGACAAATAAACTTGACAAAATAAACAAAATATCAGAGAAAACAATAAGTCTGTATGATTAAACAATAAGTATGCAAGAAATTGCAAACCCTGAAACAACAGAGTGTCTCCAATCTTTTGTCCTGATTTTCTTCAAAATTCCCCCCTTGGCATAGCCTCCTCATTCTGAAAGATAAATCTTTCTCCATTCGGTCGAGCGCTCTCCCCCCCCTTGCAGCTGAATTTGCTACTGTTTATATAAGAGATGAGAATTTGTTTAACTCCATGGTATTCCTCCATTCGGTCGAGCGCTCTCCCCTCCCTTGCAGCTGAATTTGCTATTGTTTATATAAGAGATGAGAATTTGTTTAACTCCATGGTCTCAGGCACCGAATCTTCTTCAATTGATTTCATATCCTTTTACGTTATGGTAACTCCTTTTGACGCAACGAAATCGGTGACCACCATGTGCTTCATATTCACTGCTGTTGTAAATAACCTTAACTTATGCACAATCCCTTTTCAACTCCGGGTCTCTGGAAATACAATTCGATATCACGAAGGCTTGGCATTTTCATCGTCTTTTCGCGATTGGTGGCGTTTGGTGAATGGAGCAATTGGCATCTTTAATACCTGGATCAAACCGTCTCCTTTCTGGCTTATCCATCGCATTCTTCTAATGAAGGAGATCTTCAGTAAACTTCGTAGCGGGTCATTTCCATGTCAATCAATGGATTGTTTTAACCTTCGTTTTGAGCTTAAAACATCTAACCTGCATATAAAATTATGTAAATGAGCATCAACTATAAAGACGATAGTTAAATGAAAGAATAATTTCAAATGGTAAAATGATAAAGAAACTTCCCTTCAAATCACAGGGTATTCAACAAATTTTCCAAACAGATTAACATTCTTGGAATCTTCGCACTTCAAGCAACTGAAAAGTAACAAAAAACCCTTTTTCTACTGTAACGACCTCATGGAATCTGGAAATATCTCTTACAGTGATTAAATCCATAATTGTCGAGTCAAACCCTTCTCGCGACGGTGTCCACAATTCCAGAGTTTAAGCAGTCATTTCTTCGCTCTTCATCAATCCCAACATGCGATTTTGGTGGCATTTAATGTAGTAAATTTTGAGTGAGCTTTACGTTCGGTCCATCCAACGGATCAACAGCGAAATCAACCAAACGTACATGTTTGTTAAGGATGGTAGTAAATTTTAGGTTATCAATCTGTCATTGATTTCAAGAATTCCTATAGCGATTCCATAGCACCCGATCTTCGGATCTCAAAGCAATTTATGTGTAGGTAACATGCAAAAATCATTATTCCTCAGCCTGTTTGGGCAGTCTCGGCAATATCAACGGGATTCAAGAAACAAATATTATTCCTTATGAAGATTTTATTCCACTTAACATCCTCTTAATGATCTGGACGGTCTCTGGCTCCTTTTCATAATGTTGAATCAATGATCTCCCTTTGTAATGGACAGCTTGTCAATAAATTCCTTAAAGATCAGCTTCTGGTATAACTTCTCAACAATCTCAGAGATATATCTTACCTGGCAAACAACGACTTCTTTTACCTTCAATGTGTTGGCTTGAATCTCCTTAATAAGCTGACAAATATATCAATCTTCAGTGAAACGACGGATGTGTTCTTTGGGTGCATTTCATTTGATGCAGCCTTTTCTTCTCCGTTGCTGGTAATACCATGGAATAATCCCCTCCATTCCCTGCGCAAATTCCAATAATTTAATGCACCAAAACCGCAACCTGAGGTGATGATGCAAAAGCTCCAAGGACGTAGCGTGCGAGTCATTTTCTTGTATTTAATCACAGAAACAATCCCCGCAATCATGTGGATGACTGCCAACATTCCCAATAATGATTGTCTTTCATAACAAAATTATCCCAATCCATTAACGATTAGTTGAACTGGTAAGATTCCTGGATTGACACACCATAAACGTGATGGTCTTAGGGTTCTCTCTTTTCTTTCATAAATAAATTAAAAAAAAATCAACTTATGCCTAAAAAATAAACCAAGAGTCATTGTATACCAAAAAGAGAATGCTTACTGTAATAATAGATTTTACCAATAATAAATGTTCACCAAAATATTTCATACAAAAGTTTTTAAATCTCACAAAATTCTGCATGCCTATCAAAATAAAAGGATTAAAAGTCATCTAAACGTTACCTTTTATGCCAACCTTATTCCATTTTTATTTGCCATGTGAAAATCTAACATAGTTCAAAACTTCTCTTCAAATTTCATGAAAAGTAGTTGATTAAAAAAAAAAATGCACAATAATAAAATATGGTTTTAATAAATATTTCATGATTTATAATAAAAAAGTAAATTTATAAAAAAAAAAGCATTTTAGTCATTAAGCCTTTTTCAATAAGCTAACTTTGCTTGTAATGATATTACTTTAAAATATTCTAAGCTTAAAAAGATTTTTAATCTTAAATTATAGCTTATTTTAAGTGACATAAATTGTATTAATATTTGCAAAGCATTTCAAGGATGTGGAAAATTTAATTTTCTAAACTGAATATTAAAAAGAAAATCGAATGGTATGACTTGTGAGGATTATTGTTGGTTTATCTTGGTTTAAGTAATCAATACATATGATTTTAAACATAATTCCCAGTTTAACCTTTGCCACATCCGTTAAGGTAAAATCCAAACAATGAGTTATCTAAGCATAGTATCATATAGTTTTAATTTTCTCAAATGCATAGACATAATGTTTTAAACATATTTATAAGGGTTATAATATAAAATAAAAAAAATTAGTAACCCAAACAATATATAATAAAACATAAAAAATAATGATAGATACTTTGTCTAGTGTTTCAAATTACATCACTAAGATCTTAATAAAATTTTGAAGAACTTATGTAAAAGATGAGCAACTAGGTCCAGGCTAACTAAATTTGATTTAAAATGTAAATGTAACAAGTTGAATATTAACATCTTAAACAATATATATAAACCATTATGTTCAATGTCGAAAGTCCAAATGATCCAATTTTTTCAAGACAAAGCATACAATCAACTCGTTTAAGTTCAAATGAGAGTGTGCAAGTATCATTCAACCAATAGGAAATAAGAAAACTCAAATGACAAAATGATCAATTGTCCACAAAATCGTAAGTTTACGATGTAATGAGATAATAAAATTTTCACTAAGTGCTTTGGTCATAAAGTCATTATCGTGTAAAGAATTCGAAGTCAAAACCTGACTACTAAATTATCTTCCATAAACACAAAGTCTCAAGGATAAAAAAGGAGGTCACCAATCAAACAAGAATGAAAGAAAACCAAACTCTAAATATTTACAAAATTCTAATGGGGGCCCCTTTGATTTTTACAAAATAAAAGGGGAGTTGTTGGGGTTCCAATAGATACTAAAGATGAATCAAGGAAAGTCACGTGCACAACCTTGAATGGGTTCGATACATATCTGATGAGTTTGGTACATATAATATCCAAGTTTTAATGAGTCTATACTAGTTCTAATTTCAGGGTGAATTCTACAAGGGATTCACATGTACATAAAAATATGAAAATAAAAAAAGACAAAAATAAACCAAGAAGAAAATGGATTGGATGTTACTGTATCCCATATCATAAGTTTAATGGGCTTGTTGCCAATGGTGATCATGTGTGCCCCAAATTCCACCCCAATTTTGAAGTCATGCACTGGATGGAACCTCTTGTCCCTGAATTGCAGCAAGAAGCATGATTTCCACACTATTGCCAAACACCAAAACACTTAACTATTAATTCATGCTAGTAAAAGTGCAACACAATTTTCCATAGATACGCATAGAGTAGAATGAATTTATACATATCAAGGTGCCTACCCGAGTCTTCGATCACAATGTAGAAAGGGTACACATGAGAATAAAAGGGAGATTTATTGGCTTGCTCTCATTTAACCTAGATAGAAACCTAGAAATAAATTAATATAATCGAAATAATCTCGTTGCACCTTAATGAGGTTTATAAGAAAAATCACTCTTCTATAGGAATAAAATATGCCAAACTTGCAAACATACCTAGAATGATGGCACCGAATTTGATCACAAGAGCCACAATTCACCATCATGCACACTTCCTTTCAACCATTTCCTTTCCAAATTCAAGATCCACTAGTAGACTAGTCAGATCTAGATTCCTATCATGGGCCTTCTTGATTTGATCAAGGAAAATTGCATGAATGATGCAACAACCCTTTGAGATTCGGGTGATCTCTCCTAGTTTCAAAACCCACCATTCACAATGCGAGCTCTCCCAATTTCAAATCTCACTATCCACAATGCAGTCCCATTCCTTCATGTGGGTAGATAGGGTTTCTATTGTTTTGTCCATAGGGGATCCTAATTTGATGAGCATGATTATAACTTTGGTCTTGTGGATTGAATTCAAAAAATCATTGGTGTCATAGAATCCCTTCACAAGCATATTTCCTTCAATCTTGGCTCTTTTATTAGTATCATCCACTTTTTCACTACTCCCGTTGCACACTGAGACAGGGAAGACTTTCTCTGTAATTTTGAGAACATTGTGCTAGAGGAAGATTCTGTCCCATCACAACCAAGCCAACAAACCCTAGATAAACATTAGGAAACTATTATTCTTCTAATTCTTGATGTACTTGGGGGATATAATTTATGTGCCTCAAATTCAGTTTGGTGTATTCAAAAGCTTAACAAATGAATTGGGTAGGGTACAAAATATGTCATTTTTTAGCTTTGTAGTGGCCTTAAATTCAGTTTGGTGTATTCAGAAGCTCAACAAAAGAATTGGGTAGGTAGAAAACCTGCAAAGTTTGAGCTTTGCAGTGGCTATTGATACCCATGCTTCAGTTCTATGTCTTCTTTCACAACTTTGTTTAGGTCGAGGTTTGACTCGTTGCCATTGTTGAGATTGGAAATACTATATATGGAGTTAAGGTTGATATCTAGAGTAGTCTGGATGTAGCTAAGGTTTATGGGTCGAATTTGTCAAAGCCTACTTATTCTAGAAAACCCCCTTATTATTAAGTGAGATATTGTTAGTATTTTGAGATTTAAACTACCAAGGATGGTTCTCGATACATGTCACATGATTTGACGTGAAAAGAAATGGTATTAGAACATAACATTTGTTTTTTGGATCATGAGGATAAAAGGGTTGTGCAACACATTAAAGAAGCTGCAAAAATCAATGATAAATAAATGACCATTCATGAAATTCATGCTACCTTAGAGGATTGAAAATATTAGCACCCAACATCAATGGTAGAAATTGAAAGTAAGATTGGTAAGAAATATTAAAGTTTATATTTTTATTGGTGTAGGATCTAGTGACATCTAGGTGGGTATGAGCCAAGGGAAACACTAACATCACATGAAGATAGATCAATGACAAGAGGTCCAAAGAAACATTGCAATGGACTAAGGCACCTCAACAAATTATCAATAAATGACTCTCCATTCTCTTTAAATCGATATCATGGACCAACGGGTGTTAATCCATGGAATAGTAGTCATTTATATTGAGTATAATTTGAATTGTTTGACTACTCTTCATTTATAACATAATCGTGACCATCATATTAGATATTTACAAATCCATAATAAAGAAACACACTTTTCCTAAAGAGACACTAGACCAAATTGAACATAACTAACTCCTAACTCTCTAAATACCATAACAGCTTTCACATTCATGCCCTTTTGAGTACATCCCAAAGATATCCAAGATGAACTAGGTAAGTAAATAGTGGTCACTCAATGAAACCATGCCAAGGAAATAAGAATCTTTGTGACACCTTCTAAATGGTGGATAGTGGTGCTATGGGAGTTTTATCACACTTCATAAAATGATAATTAAGGATTATCCAACAACAATTAATGCCATGTAAAGCAAAGAGGTAAGGACGTTTCTCATCACAATTAACATGATAATAGTTAATATCACCAAATACACACACCAAACTCAAGCAAATAAGAGATTCTCCTAACTCACATACATAAGTGACACACCAAAATCATGCACATAATGAATGCACCAATTCTATTTCAATTTGAATTTCACTAGATTAGCACCAATTCTATTTCAATATTTTTACAAAAAAAAGTTAAATTTTGGTTTATGAAAAGAAAAGATTGCAAACACTAGTTTTCTATGGAAATAACCTTGAAGACTACTTACATAAATCATAGATTAGATTGTTAATCCTATAAAATATTTTTGTGACTAAAGAAGGGAAAATAAAAACTCAAAGAATTTATTTCTCTACTTATGACTTATAGATAATTTCAAAAGCATCGCAAGACCTAAATGTAAGGATATGCTACAGCCTTGGAGAGCAGTGGAAGTCCTAAAGAATCCATCTTTAACCAAGTTTAGATATTACTAAAGGAGATATGAGTTGGGATATTTTGATCCCCACTCCATTAAGCTTTCTCGATTGCAAATATATGAGAGGGCCCCTCATATTTTTTTTTTTTTGAGAAAGGTTCATACAATAAATTTAAAATCAAGATTTTGAATCTTGGTGTCAATTATAAAAAAACATTACCATTGTCAATTCATTGACATTGTTCTTCATGATAGATTGTCGTTATAAAATGGTATGTAGTGTATTATCAATAATGACACCTTCCTTATATTGAGAACTATGATATGTTCCCCATGGCCATATTCAAGGTGACTAAAGGTGAAACTATAACAATAGAGATAGATTCTTAATTAGCTTAGGAATGAAAAATGTCATGAGAATTAATATTATCTACTAAGATTAATTGGATCTCAATGATGGAGTTGAAATACTTTATTTGTTTCAAAATATAAATAATTGGTTGGAAGAGGAATTCCAAGAGAGAAAGGTATAAGGGTTATGTGGTATATATGGGTTGATAGTGCTTGATGTGAGTGAAAGACCCATTTAAACCAACTAAATAATGTTTCAACTTTGTCCCCATGAAGTATGAGGACAACTTTATATATTTTAATTGTGGTCACAATGATATCTCTAATGGCCCATTAAATAGTTATGGTAGCATGGAAAAATATTTTTATCCCACAAAATAATTTGGGATCATTCAAAGTGAAAAACACGTAATTTTGTATTCTCCATCTTAAACTTAATTTCTCTTTCTTCATGACTTTACATTAAAATATCATAAACAAGATGTATGACATTTTAAGGTCCTATGCAATATAGTAATGAGACAAACCCTGAATATGCTACATATAATCAATTGAAATAGAATAAAATCTACATCTGAGAAGAATGGAGGTCTAGATGAGGATTTAAATTTATAATATTGACCAACAAAAAAAAACTTCTTTTCCCCACATCGTGCAAATCATGGATGCTAGTTTTCACGAGGGAAAAAAATATAATACACTCAATGCAACATTTAAAGAGAGTGTATGTTAGGATATATATTTTTCGACTTGTCACACCTTGATGATGTATATTATGACATATACACACTCTTAAATACAACATTACAAGGTTCTTATAGTGTTCCTCCCATAACATCGACCTAAGTGGTGAAATCCAACCAAAAATTATTCAAAATGTATGTTATTTCATAATCTATTGTATATTTACATTTGTCCATTGGGGTTGGTCAAAGGTTCAAGGCTTGTTATTATTTTTATTTTTGAAGGAAATTTTCGATGATAGGGACTAATGGCCATTGTAGATATGTCAAATGTAAATATTTAGATCTTCAAAATTTTGAGAGGTTACAAATGCTTCTAAATATTTTGCATGTTTTACAATTTCATGACATCTTTAGTGACGATTGGAACTTTTTGTCATACACTACAAAGGTGCATACACACATGTTGTTAAGGTATGTGCATACAAAGTGATGAAGTGTGTGTATACATTCTAGAACGTGGTATACCTAATGTTTTTTTTATAGCAAATATGGTTGGATGTAGCCATTAAAAATTCTATCCCTTAAACCCATCGCAAACATTGCACACTTCAATGTTGAGATGTAATACTTGCTCGATTGGTTGATGAAAATTTTGAACACTAGATACCCAACACCACACTCAAATCGTTGACATTCACCTAAAAACATTTGTTTCCTAATCTCTTGGTAGACATTTTCACACCAATCCACATGGCACTTGACATTCCAAAGCATCCTGCCTGAGGTTTAGGGTCATCATTACCAGGACATGGTAATATCCAGGGAGGTGAAGGGAAAGAAGGAGGAGGTTATAAATATATAGATATCATTGGGTGAGCAATTATAGCTTATGTCATTGTGCAGTCTGTATTTAGGTCACATGAGGAGCTTATTGAGAAATGGGAGTGTTTCAAGGTGATATCTATCACACATGATTTCGAGGTGGTATTTATCATATATGAAATTAAAGTAGTTTCTGAATAATTTTGTCTATAGTTCCTATGAATAGAAACTTAGTAGTTGACTTCACAATGGGAAACGTTTAATTATACAATTTTGTTGACACACTTTTCCATATTTCATGTGATTAGTCTAAATGTTTGCAATCTTATGACGTTAGTACAATTATTTGCAATCTTTTGTCTTTTTACCATGTGCTACCTTGTGGATTTGTTGTCTTCACCCCATTGGTCACTTTGGCCTCCACATTACCATTATGCTTGGTCTTTGAATTACTATGGGTATGCTTGAAGGGTCATGTAAGGATGTAATAGTTGAACCTAAATTAGGAGGAAGCGTATCACAAATATTGAAAAGGACACCATAACCTTGTTGTAGGCCAATAATTCCATATGCCAAAGGCTCATTTGATGGCGTGGGGACCAAACATAGTCCATGAGTCCTAAAAGAAAACGCTATGGATTTAAACTATCTATTTTGACATTGGACAATGTCTAAAGTTATTATAACCATCCTTAATGTACTAAACTCAAAATGGCCATCATATCTTGATCACATGAAAAATATTCCCTTTAAAGAACCTCTTGTGGTGTTTAACACACACAATGATGTATCATGAGCCCGATAAACAAACATTATGGTATAATACCCTAAAGTTTTGCATTAAACCACATCAGGGGCACCAATAACCATGTGTAGTATTATAAACTTCAAAATAGCACCATATCCCACTTCCAAGCCAAATATTCCCTATGGAGGGTCAATATGGTGGTTTGGGACCACACACATGGACCATATCTCCATAGTAAAATGCTACAATGTAAGGTCCTAGATTTTTTATTATACGATGGAATGGTCCTCAAGTTCCATTTGTAATGTATCCCTCCTCAACTTGTTGGCCATATATCATATGTAGGAAAAGGATTCCCTACATAGGCCCTATGCAATGATGTGGGTTACTATGCAAAGAACATGAGCACCATAAGCATATGTTCTATCCCAAAAACATGAGTTTTGTTATAAAAATAAGGATTAGTGACCAACAGGAATCCATGATGTGACAAATATCAAAATAACCACCATATCTCTATCACAAGAAAAAGATGGACTAGGGCCTCATGGATATCCTATGTAGAACCAAAAAGTCATATGTTATGGAATAAAACTATGTATCTTCACCTCATAACATGAATTGGGTCATGAGAACCATCCATTGTGTACTAAAACTTCAAATGCAATACTAATGTAACACCCCAGTTTTGACCCCATTTACATTAATGTACATGATGTATATATTGTAATTAATCATGGTGTGGAGCTAAAGGTAAAAGCCCCACCCTCGATTTGTTTGTGTTATGTTTCAGCTATTGGAATCGTTGCCGATGGTATATCATGATATACGACACATATTAGTTTTGTCATCATGTAAATATACATTTTTAATTAAATGAACCCAACCAGCTATGCTCACTGCAACCATAATAAAAAGGGCGTGATTTTCACAAGGATAAGGGTGGGGGATGTCTAACCTTGAACCATGAGATAAAAAGCCATGTGTCACCTTCCCTTGTCTTACCCAACTACCACCATTAAAAATTGCTGCTGTTAGTTGGGGCAGTTATGGATGGGAGTGGAGTGTGGCAGGACTGTCAGTCCTTGCCCACATGCACACTCCACTAGTAGCTTGACCCCCGCATTGGAAGGAAAAAAATAGACCACTTCCATCACTTCGAGGAACTCTCCACTCTCTCCATGACAGTGCTAAAACACTCACGCACTTTCGATTACGCCATTCTCTCCATAGTCTATTCATCTGCACGCAGGGACGGTGGTCTGCTCATTCTCTCATGCATAGGGTTTTTTTTTCATGTTTTGGTCTCACGCAGCTAGGACAGGGGAGCTGTCTCCACTGTCATTCACATTTTCCACACAGAGGAATCGAGTGTGTTTCAATCTGTATTTGGGATTTGGTGTGAATCTTCTCTCACGCACTGGGTTCTGTGTTGTTGTTACTCACGCAGTAAGCTGGGGGCCGTACGGTCACTATCACCCATGACTTATCTTGTGGAGAGACATTTTACGCTCAGGGACCGTGTGTAAGTTTTCCCTGCCGATTGTGGCTCGTGCATATGTTTTTCCCTCTGTATTTTGAGGTCTGGTGCAAGTTTCCCTCATGCACAGGTTAGGAGATTGTATTTTCTTCCCCAGTGTGGTCTGTGTAAGTTTTTTCGGTGACTTTGTGGACCAGGATGAACTGTTGTTTTCCCCATGTCATGAATTGTGTTTACTAATATGTTTTGGGACTATTGTAATTCGCTTGGGAGTCATTTTGGCCACGATAGGGCCAAGAACGAATCAGGAGTCATTTCCTTGTTTAAGCTGTAACTGCTGATTGATTGCATGCATGCAATGGTTGGTATTTGGACTATGTAAGGAGCAGGGATGGGGGATTGGTTTTCCTGATAAACCTGGTGTGTTTGGAAACCACATAGACAGAGCTAGAGGGCTGGCTTAATTCTCCACAACCCCTGAATAGCATTGGAAGGGACGTCAGGGCCTGAGGGACAATGTAGCAGAGAAGGGACTGATTCCTTGTGTTGGGTGTGTGTGGGTGTCTTAGAAGTCAGGCTAGTTCTGGTGTAGGTGTTCCTAGCTCTATAATGAGCTCACCAGTTTAGCATTTAGCCTTTCCCAAATCCTTGATGGCCTAATAAACCAAACTGTGTTGGCTTGGTTGTGTTTTGTGTATCCTTGGCTATGTGTAAGCATGCTTGTTCCTTATTCCTTGGAGAATCATTCCCAACTCGAGGGTTGCAGCATTGCTGAGAGATTTAGAAGCATGCTAGCCTATGGTTGGGTGGAACGTTGTAGCGATGTAGCTGGTTGTAGAACGAGTTCTTCATAAGATAAGTAATCTTGTCTATTTTACTCCTGCAATCATTTTACTGTTAATGAATATGGTGAACATGTTGAATGCTTGTATGAATGTATGTTGCTTCCGCTGTGTATGATAAATAATTGTATCTATGTTTGTTCTACTTCAATGCATTTTGTTTCAACATTTTATAAAGGAATATGTTCATGGGTCTGGTTTCCCGGATGGCTAAGTCCATGGTAACGTCCTCTTCACCGGTCGGAGGGTTGGGGATGTTACAGTGTGGTATCAGAGCTCATGTTGCAGCATGGGCCTGAATGGACCATGAATATGCAGTGACAGAGGTAGGTTTCCTTCTGCCAAGCAGCAATCAGGGAATTTTGGACAGAAAAACCTCAATCTTCAAAATTTTTCTAAGTGCTGGAACCATCGGCCATCAAAAGACTTAGTGACAAGTTCTTCCAATGCAGCGTAGCACTTAGTGGGAAGGCCACCCAATGGCTGATGTGGCGGAAGACAGTGGAGAGGGAAATTTAGAAAATTTTCTAAGTGTTTTGGCTATTGGCACATTGGAACACCTAGACAGATGGATCGCTGATACTTAGTCGATTGAGCACCGTCATTATGGATGGCTAGACCACTATGCTCCTGACGGGTAGGGCCTCTGACCATCGATGCAGTACAAAAAGTTTAAAATTTTTCTAAGTAATGAAAACATCAGCCATCGGAAGCAGGAAGTGGCTTAGGAGCCTGTTGTTTTAGAATCCTAGAGCACTAGCCTTCTAACAAGAAGAGACTGCCGATACTGATCAAGTTATGCCTCAACAGATTGGGCCGCCGATCAGAAGAAGATCGAAGCTGATGGGCCACCATTGCAACTGCTGATGGAACTATTTCACCGATGAAAAGAAGAGAATTGCACTGATCAAGCGACAAAAAGGAAGACTAAAAAGGGAAATTTCAAAAAATTTCTCTAAGTCCTGGAATCATTGGCCATCGACGATGGTTAGTTGAACACATTGCCGACACCTAGTTAATTTAGTTGCCGATGAGCTACGTCGGATGAAGTTAGTGGATTGAACATCTGCCATTGAGGCTGTCTAATGGACTATCCTTCTGAAGGATAGAGGCTTTGATCGTCGACAGTTGATGAGTTTATGGTCCACGAAACCTGTAGTGGGATCATTAACCGTCATTGTAGTTGTTTAGTGGACTATCCTCTCGATGAACAGTGCACCAGATTGCCGATGAATAGCGGAGGAGGTTAGTTGTGCTAACTGTTGAAACGTCAGAATGTTACTTGGGATGAGACCCAATCCTGTACAAGGAAAATTTGAGTTTTTCAGTGGGATTTCTTAGCAAATTTCGGTTGTTTTCAGCGGGATTTTCAATGGTTTTTCAATGGATTTTCAGGGCTAAAAAGGAGAAAATGGCAGAGATCTTATGCTCTAGATTGCACAAAAACCAAATATTTACAAAAAAAATGAGGGTGTTGCCCTCAACCCGCCCTGCAGTGGCGCAGGGAAGCCACAAGGGGGCAAGCTTCCTTTACCCCCATCGTTCCCCTAACATAGTCATTCTTTGAGGAAGAAAATTCTATGTTTTGGGAAAACTTGTAATTTTATAATTTTTCCAGGAGAAGGTAAATAATTCTGATTTATATCAATGTTATGCCTCTAACAGTTGTGTTACTAACACGTTTGCAAAATCATAGTCACCTTCAAGAGTAGTATTCCAGGTAGTGCAGTTTGGTAAGTAACTGGTGGTTCATTTATGAGAACCCATCATGGTATGATGCTCAGGATTCTTATGAGCGTGCGTGAGATGCCATGGGAGAGAATGTCCATAACATAAATGATGACATAGAGTCTAATGGAAGGATATTCCAAGAGACACCATCAAATGTTGCAGCCACCATGAGAAGCTTGATTAAATCCCAGGAAGAGCAACACCAGTTGAATGTTTCAATGTTGCAGAGTTTAACAGACTTGCAGAGAAGGATAGACTCTAGACGGGGTACAACAAGACCAGAAGGTAGTAAGAGCTGTACTAGGAGAAGGAGAAGAACTTCTAGTGGATCATCTAACTCTGAAGAACCCAGCAAGGATTCAAGTTCTACTTCTCATAAAAGAAAAAGAAAAAGACACCATGGGGATCACTCACGGGATGAATTTAAGAATGCTAAACCTCCTACATTTGATGGTGAGATAAATACTAGACAAGAGGCTGAAGCTTGGCTTCTTGGGATAAATAAGTACTTTCAAGTGCATGATTATTCAAGAAACATGAAGGCAAGAGTTGCCATATTCAACCTAAATGGAAGGGCATCCATTTGGTGGGAGCACTTCAAGTAAGTAAAGAGGATCAGTGAAAGGAGACTTAAGTGGAAACAGTTCAAGAAGTATTTCAAGCAGAAATACCTCTCTGACAAGCATTATGATGACAAGATTAAGGAGTTCCATGAGCTGAGATTGGGACAGCAGACCATGGAAGAATATGCAAATAAGTTTTTAGAGCTGTTGAGGTATGTCGAATACATCATAGATGAAAAATTGAAGGCCCAACATTTTCTGAGTGGGTTGCCTCAGTCTTACAAAGATAGAATTGAGTTTTATGAACCTAGAACTCTTGAAGAAGTAATAAGGAAGGATAAGTACTGCTATGAGCAAAGAAAAGGTAAACCTGATTACCATAAGGCATGGAAGGACAAGAAGAATGATAAGTTTGACCAAATAAAGAAAGGTTTCAAACCTTCTAGCTTCCAGAATCAGCAGAAGCATCCATCCCAAGCTGCGAGTAAGCCAGTTGGAGTGACAGGAGAAAAGCCTAAGGATCCACAACATAATAGAGGACCACTTCAATGTTGGAAATGTGGAGGACCCCACATGTGTAGGAATTGTACACTCGAGAATGAGAGTGCAAGACCGGCTTATAAAATTCAAGAAGCAGAAATAGTGGGTCAAGTAGCAAGGGCAGTCCCTAGGATTTATGCGGCACTGGAGGACCGCTAGGCAAATCATCAGTTAGTTGTGGTTGAAGTTGTAGGTAATATTGTTGAGTAATCTATTTCTATTTTGATTGACCCTAGTTCTACTCACATTTATGTTACTTCTAGAGTAGTGGATATTTGTGCTTTTAAGAAAGTAGAGCATAGGAAGTCTTGGTTAGTTTAGCTATCCATTGGGACTAAGAGAAAGGTTAGTGAAGTGGTAGAGAAATTTCCATTGGTCATGAATGGATTGGTCACTTGCATAGATATGAATGTTCTACCACTTGGTTCCTATGATGTTCTCATCAGAATGGATTGGTTAGAAGCTCACAGGGTAAAGCTTGATTGTTACAATAAGACTTTCGAATGCATAAATGAAGAAGGGAACCTAGTAGTTGTGAAAGGTATTCCAAAGGTGATTTCAGTATGGCAGATTTTAGCAATGCAGTTAAAGAAGTTCTGTAGGAAAGGTTTCCAAATGTATGCAACTCAGATTTTGGAGGCAACAGATGATGAAACTATGAGGTTGGAGGACTATCAGGTGGTACAAGAATTCAAGGATGTGTTTCCTGATGAGATTCCAGGGCTTCCTCCAAAGAGGGACAGTGATTTCACTATTGAACTTGTGTGAGGGGCAGCACCAGTGTCCAAGGAACCCTATAGGATGAGTACACTAGAGATGTTAGAGTTGAATATGCAACTATAAGAGTTGTTGGAAAAGAAGTATATCCGACCAAGTGTGTCCCCGTGGGGAGCACCAATTATGTTTGTAAAGAAGAAATATGGTACACTCAGGTTATGTATTGATTACCGACAGTTGAACAAGGTTACTGTGAAGAATAAATATCCTTTGCCTAGGATTGATGACCTCTTTAATCAAATGAGAGGAGAAAAGGTATTTTCTAAGATTGACTTAAGGTATGGCTACCATCAGGTGAGAATCAAGGATGAAGACATTCATAAGACAACCTTCAAGACAAGGTATGGACACTATGAGTTTGTAGTTGTACCATTTGGTCTCACAAATGCACCAGCTACATTTATGTGCCTTATGAATAGTGTCTTCAGTAGATATTTGGACAAGTTTGTTCTTGTTTTCCTCGATGACATTCTTGTTTATTCTAAGAATGAGAAGGAGCATGAAGAGAATTTGAGATGGACATTGCAATTGCTTAGGGAGCATCAATTGTATGCAAAACTAAGCAAGTGTGAGTTCTACAGAGATAGAATTCAGTATTTGGGTCACATTATCTCAGAGGAAGGTATATATGTGGACACTGAAAATATTGAAGCCATTATGACTTGGCCTACTCCAAGAAATGTGACAGATGTAAGATATTTTATGGGACTTGCAGGATACTACAGGAGATTCATTGAAGGATTCTCCAGAGTTGCACATGCCATCACTTCTTTGCAAAAGAAGGGAGTCGGCTACCTAAAAGTCATGTCGATTCACCGAACTGACAGGTAGTTATTTTGTAATTGTTTGTAAATTGTATATATTAGGTTGTTGAGCCAAACGAGAAATTAGTTTAGTTCTCTGCATTGTATGGACTCACTATAATAATAAAATCTGTTTAATCCTATATGTTCTTGTCTCTTGTCTCTGTTTTATATTTATGTATGTTTTAGTATGTATTATTGGTAACCTTATGTGATCTGTGAAATTACAACATTGGTTCCGTTGCTGGTAGTACATGACTGAAATATATGCTCACATATGATACCAGAGCAGGAGATTAAGGACTGGTGGGAACGTAAAATTGCAAACTATTCGCAAAATTACGCACGAAGGAACAGATTAATAGTCACTGAAGTAAAAGAAAGATTTTTCACAGTGACGCATGAAAAGTTTGTCGAATCAGTGCCACAACTCTTGAAGCAACTTCTGGATGAGAAAGATAGACACAACTAAAAAACAACAGTTTCTGGAAAAACTGATCCAAGGAGGCCGAACAAATTTGTCTGAGTGGTTTGAGAAAATCGTCGATGACTTCTGTGAGGAACAAGCAGTCGAAGACAAAACTTCCGTGGAAACTGTAAAAGAGAAATTTTACATAGATTTCTTCGAACAATTTTTGTGTTCCCTACCGACCTTGCTGTTCAAATTCTTGATTGAGAAAGGAGTAGCACATATTGTCGAACCTCGTCCATCACTTCATGAATAGCCAATAAACTCTAACTGGTTGGAGAAGCAGAGGAAGTGGGAGAAATTCATTGCAGAAAGGGAGTGGGAATAATTCCTAAGCAAATAGACCGAACTATCCAAGATTTTTAAAAAGCGTCGGGTAGGCTATGGGGGGGTATTTGGTCATGTGTTGAAGATAGAGTAAGTGGATCCTAGTCAACTAGAATCTGATATCAGTCACCAGTGATGAGAAGTCGGCTGAAGAGGACCTTAAGAGAATAGTATCCTACGAAAGTATGTCGGACATACAGAAATAGAAAGGGACAAAAGACACCAGAGAAGGGAAGCAAGACGAGAAAGAGCCACAGGGCTACACAGAGGACAAAACCCTAGGGAGAACGACCGTAAAGAGAATCCTCCAGAGTCGGGTCATGACCGACATGAAGAGGGCATAGAGAAAGAGGCGTCCCCTAAGGAGGAAGAAGTGTGGATAGAGCAGCCAAAAGCTCTCCAACTAAGAGCTCCCAATGAAGGAATAACCCTTTCCCCAACAAATCCACGTACTAGAATACATACTATTGTCGAAGAAGACCTCCGATTACGAGCTAGTGACCTCACTATATGGAGCCAACTAGGCGACGAACTATACCCTGGACGACATCTTATTATTCGTCAACCGATGGAAGGGAACTGGGTGAGCTTTCAAGTGGCACCTTCCCTTCGTAGTATTCACTTGCTCTTACCGACACATGAAGGAGCACCCCCCCGCCAAGTACAGATTTAGAAGAAATCGAACAATCAGACCTGCGAACACAAAGTTGCAGTGGGCCATCGACAGTAGAAGTCAACATCAATCGAATGAAAGTCGACGAAGACTCGACGACCAACGGGAGGGCAAGTTTCGTCGACTAGAATTCCGCAGGCACGACTACATCAATAACCCCACCACCTTCACCGCCACCCCACCTCCACCGCCACCAACTTCTGAGAGCAGTGAAAGTGATTCAGACATGGGTCATGGATCCGCTCACATTCCCCTTTATGAGGCTGACGAAGACCCCCGATGACATTGGTTTGTCTACAAGTTGACTTAGGAAGCCAACCAGGTTACAGATGAAAGACCGAAAAATGGCACAATTCACAGGAGCCTTAAGGAAAAGGGCATTGATGTGGTACATTACCTTTTTGAAAAGACAACCCAGAGTGACAAAATCCAAGATGAAGGTGCAATTCTTGTCCTTCTATAAAACTCCAGATGCTAAGCACCTTGCCGCGAAGAAGCTCAAAACCACTTCACAAAATCCAGGAGAATATGTCCGCGACTACGACAAGCAGTGGAAAGATTAACTAAGCCAATTGGATTACGTTATTGATGAACAGTTACTAATTCAATGGTTTCTTGCAGGACTATCGCAAAAAGTACGTCGACATATTAGTTTGGAGACGTTCAAAACGTATGAGGATGCGCTAACAAAATCTCTTCAGGTTGAAATGGACGAGGATATACCCGCATACCCCATGGACCACAGACTAGAACAATAGCTAGAGAATAAATAGAAGTCTCTGAAGGAGCTCAGCCTCAAGAATTAGGAGATCTGGTGCACCAAGTGCTCAACAAACGACTACTCAAAATATAACTGTCGACAACAATATAGCCAACAAGACGTCTGCTTTGTACAGAACAAATCATTTTGCGACATTTGCTAGGAACACAGAGACCACTCTACAGCAGACTACACATTTAACATGAAGAACAATAAGGATTCCTGGTGCGCCATTTGCGAGACCAAAAGTCACAACATCATCGACTGTCAGTTAAACCTAAAGAACCGTCAGAACTATCATGCGGTATACCAAACGAATGCAGTAGCGCAACATAACGAGAAAAACAATCCACCAAATGATTAGAACAGACAAAGATATGACGACCGACGATATGAGCGTCGGTACAATAATCAATGCCAGGGTTACGGAGGGAGAGGTCGATTCCCTGGGAATCATGACATACGACCACGTCGACCCACCCAGTGATTTTTATGTTACAAAGAAGGTCACTGGTATGCAGACTGTCCAAACAAGGACAGGATTGATCTTAAATTCTGTACCCACAGTGGAGTAGGCGATTACTCGCTTGAGGATTGTCCTACTATGTTAGAGAAAATTAATACCAAGAAAAATGTTAATGTCTTGTCTTGTGTACAAAAGCATGATGTAATAACTACTAAAAATTTACATATTGTCACTCGATAAGGAACAAAAATAAGACCTAATAACCCTCAAATTAGCAACATTAAAGACACAAATGTTTATCTCAACCCTATGAAGGAAAAACAAACATATCAAGAAGAAACCCACATATTTCACAACATTACACAACAAGAAGACATCGTTAACAGTTGACCCAACACAATACATCAATTAATCCAACTTGCTCAAACAAACAAATCCGTAGCTCAGTTCATCAACTTATTGCATGAAATCAAAAGTACCAACCTGGGAAAACAAACTAAGAACATATGCAGCTTGAACCAAAAAGACAAAAATGATGTCGACCCACTTGTAGACCTAGAAATCGAAGGTTACCACGTCTGACAAGTAGTGCTCGACTTCGGGTCCCAAGTAAATATCATGACCCAGGATACATGGGAAAAGATGGGCAGACCTCGACTCTACGAGTCGGGCATTTACCTAAAAATCGCCGACCGAGGCCTCATTGAACCCATTAGGGTTTGGAAAAATGTCGACACAACCATCAAAGGAATCTTCACCAAGGTTGATTTTGAAATTATTGACCCAAAAGAAGGATCTAGCTCCTTCCCAGCCTTATTTGGTCGACCTTGGGGATGGAAGATGAAAGCATCCATCTCCTTAGATAAGGAACGAATCAAGCTAAAAGGAAATGGTAAAAAAGTCATTGTACCCATTCATCCTTCCCAAGGAGAGCCTTGGACGGAACCTATTGACGAAGAAGTCGATGTCAGACGACTTTAATAGATCCACAACAATGCTGGCTACACAGAACCAAACATCCATGGAGAACTTCACTTAGGTAACCAAGACTCAATTGGTTA
The DNA here is from genome assembly GCA_001517045.1 of Pseudotsuga menziesii. Classification (NCBI taxonomy): domain Eukaryota; kingdom Viridiplantae; phylum Streptophyta; class Pinopsida; order Pinales; family Pinaceae; genus Pseudotsuga; species Pseudotsuga menziesii. The sequence continues at coordinate 477,232 of LPNX011071523.1, forward strand.
TAACTCAGATGCCGAATTGTATGACTAGGAAATAGAAAATTATGAAACACAAGCAAGAGGGTGCTGGACTATACAAAAAGTACAAAAAAAACCCACCCGATAGTGCTTCATAGTTTCAATTATCCCCAAAATATTTGAAAAGAAAATAAGGGAATACCCTACCTTACAACCAACCAACTTAAACACTACACAACTACCCAGGTATAAGGAAAGGGAATCACCAGTCATGCACATCGAACAAGTATCTAAAAATATTGGAGAACATGGCCGACTTCAAAGCTTAGTGGAAATGTTTACAGGTCAAGCAACTAGATGGTGGGATACCCATCAGACAAAACTACAGACCTAGACAACTGCTTCAACTTATTTTGTCGAGCGGTTTGGTGGAAAGAAGTTAAATCAGTAAGCCCAGATACCTATCTTCACCCAAGTTCAAAACCTAGAAGAACATATAGAGACGTGTGAAAAGGAGTGGAGAAGACTTGGATATAAAGATGAGAGAGCCTGGCCACATTTGTTCCCTTCAACCCTAGCCGACTTACCCAATAAATTGTATAAGATGGAGGAAGATAGAGGTGAAACCTTCTTCTGGCAGGAACTGAGGGAAAATTTTATTAAATACTTCAACTTCATACCTCAAAATGAAAAATTGGCTGAGACAGCACAACAAATCAAACAATTTCTCCAACCAACCGAAAAAAACCCTCCCTAGACCATCGACAGACCAAGAACTGTCACACTATACAAACTGAGTCGAAACCACAGTCGACTTGTTTACAATTAGAAAATGAAAACACAGAAGGAAAGAGATTTAGATGGAAATCCAACCATGTTGAAACAACAAAACCTATCCACTCAATCCTGAAAGTCGCGACAACCGAAAAACAAGACCTTGATAGAATGACTGCAGTCGACTTCCCTGCCACATTCTCACAGTTCAAAGAAGGAATTTGGTCGATCAATGAAGCTAAAGCACCAGAGTGGCTAGATTCCAAAGTGAAAACTAAAGAGGTCGACATTTCGAATGACGACCAACCAAAAATCGTGAATATTGGTGACTACTGGAACGAACAACAGACCACTGAAATAGTGAACTTACTTAGAGAATTCCAGGATGTCTTTTCCAGCGACTATAAAGACTTAAAAGGCTTAGTACAAGAAATGGGAGAAATGAAAATTGATACTAAACCTGATGTTCAAGCTGTCAAGAAATGACCTTATAAACTAGCTCACAAGTACAAGGAAATAGTCAAAAAGGAAATCAACAACATGTTAGCAGCAGGGATCATTTACCCTATCGACTAGTCGGAATGGGCAAGCCCAATGGTCATACAGCCCAAGAAACATGACCCGACAAGGTTAAGAATTTGTGTCGACTTTAGGGAGCTCAACAAAGTAACACTGACCGACCCATTCCCCACCCTGTATGCTGATGAAATCTTGAATGAAGTTGCAGTCCATGAATGCTACTTATTTACAGATGGATTCTCAGGCTATAACCAAGTACCAATAGAAAAGGAAGATCAAAAGAAGACAACATTTTTATGTGAATTTGGTTCCTTTGCTTACAGATTTATGCTGTTTGGGTTAAAGAATGCACCTGCAGTGTTTTCCCGAATTGTTGTCAAGACATTCCAAGAATACATATATAAGACCATGGCAGTATACTTCGACGACTGGACAATATACTCTACCTTAAAATATCACTGCAAATGGCTCCGACTTATGCTGGAAAGATGTCGACAGATTCAACTCTCCTTGAACATTAAGAAATGTATCTTTATGACACCCATAGGCATACTGTTAGGACATATTGTCTGTAAAGAAGGTATAAAGGTTGATTTCGCAAAGATTAAAATTATCCTCGACCTGAAACCACTGGTAAACCCCAAACAAGTTAGGGTGTTACTTGGCCATACATGTTATTATAGAAAATTCATAAGGCACTATCCAGATATGACCTATCCTCTGGAAGAACTACTAAAGGAACATCAAGAGTTTAAGTGGACATAGAAATGCCAGATCTCCTTCGACAAACTGAAAATAAAACTAGTCGAAGCCCCCATTCTAAAATTTCCAAATTGGTCGTTTAAATTCCATGTGCATATCGATGCATCAGGAATAGCAATCGGAGCAATCCTAACTCAACAAGGGGATGATGGGATGCATTACCCTATAGTTTACAGCAGTCAAAAATTAAATAAGGCTGAAAGAAACTACTCAACCACAGAGAGAGAAGCCCTAGGTATGGTCTTTTCCCTCCAAAAGTATCGACATTACCTTTTAGCCAATCCCTTCACATTCTACACTTACCATCAAGCCCTGAAGTACCTTGTCAATAAACCACTCCATCATGGGAGAATTTGTCGCTGGCTACTTCTTTTCCAATAATCTGAGTTCGAAGTCGTTGTCTGACCAGGAAAGCTAAATGTCGGGCCCGACCATCTATCCCACATAGACACAGGGGAGGAACCGACCGGAGTCGATGACGATTTACCGGATGCACATTGATTTTGCATCGAAGTAGTGCCAGAAGAACTAGAATAAATAGCTCAGTTCTTAGAAACTGGACAGGCACCCGAAGGTATGAATACCAAGAAGAAACAAATCTTATCTATGAAGGATACACCCTACAGCCTCATCAACGGATTTTTATACAAAATAGGATTGGATGACACCCTCAGAAGGTGTGTACTCGAACATGAGCGAGACCAAATCATGCATGAAGCACACTATGGAACTGCAGGAGGAAATTTCCAAGCAGACACAACTGCAAAGAAAATCCAACAGTCAGGATTATGGTGGCTGACGCTAGATAGAGATTGCAAAAGTTTTGTTATTCAATGTGATAGATGTCAATGAATTGGTCGACCCCTGCCGAGCACAGAAATTCCCTTGATATTAGTAAACCCTAGTCTCACATTTGAAATATGAGCTATAGACTTCATAGGACCATTTCCTATCCCATCCAAAAGATCAGGTGCAAGATATATTATCACTGCAGTAGAATATGTCACTAAATGGGCAGAAGCTGAACCCGTCGATACATGTTCGAGTGAGGTAGCCGCTAAGTTTATCTACAAAAACATCATCTGTCGATTCAGATGCCCACTAACATTGATCAGTGACCAAGGGACACACTTTATCAACAAAACTATCAAAAAATTGACCGACCAATTTCACATCGACCACCGATGAAGTACAACATATCATCCTCAGTCCAACAGAGCGATTGAAGCTTTCAATAAAACATTGACAAAAGGGTTAACCAAAATATGCAGTACCGACAAGGACGACTGGGACGAGAAAATCCCTACAGTCTTATGGGCATACAGCACAGCCTATAAATGGTCGACTGACCAAACCCCCTTTCGACTAGTCTACGGGTAAGAAGCAGTCACCCCCCTACATTTTCGACAACAGACACCTATTATTGCACAACTACTACATGTTGATATCAAACATGCAAGAAAGAATCGACTCTTTCAATTCAGTAAGATGGAAGAACACAGACTTATGGCTATACAACACCAAGATATTCAGAAGCAACAACAGAAAGCATGGCACGACCGCAACATCAAAAACAAAAACCTGTCAGTCAGCAACCTTGCCTTAATTTATAATAGTTGAGTCAAAGGAAAACCAAAGAAACTCCACACAGAATGGATGGGACCTTATGTTGTCGAAGAGATTGTAGAAATTCAGGCCTGCAGTAGATTAATTTCACTCACAGCAATTAACAATTGATCATGCAAATTATCAACAATGGAGACTGAATATGGAGCTGTAACACAAAATTATATTAACTGAGTGTACAATAGCCAAACCTGTAATAACATAGGCTGATGAATATATAGAATACATGAGCAAATTGAATGCATAAGGAAGCATCCAAATCTAGCATAAAGCAGGCTTACCCAAAATAGGCAAATCCCCCATAGGTGTAAAAAGCTGATCCCAAATCTATCAAGGACCCCATGAATTAGCAAGGGCGCATGGGCAAGCTAAAGAGTGGTCAAATGGCAGCTTATACATGCTTTTGCATGGAGTAAAGAGTGGAGGATGAAAGGGGAATAAAATAGGTTCACCTCACCTAGTCTAGCTTTCCTTATGTGCTTTAAAAACTGGAAAAGCAGTCAACAAAGCAGAAA
>LPNX011071523.1:486049-612063 GCA_001517045.1 Pseudotsuga menziesii
TGAATCAATAATGGCAATTTTGACCTCTATGGATAGGCAATTGACAACTTGCACATGGTGGGACTCATGGACTAGGCAAATAAGACAAAATAAATGGAATAATGTCTAAGTGGGTAAATAATATGGGTTGATTATTCTAACAGAGATACACCCCAATGGTTCAGTCCGACTAAAAACATTGTAGGGCCTAGTATTTCGGAAGCTCGTGAATGGAGCCCGACTAAAACCTTACAGAAACTAAAAATAAAAAATAAAAAAAATCATATAACGACCATAACCAGCAACCAAAATCAATAAAAAGCTAAAAATTCCAAAAAACCAAAATAACACCGCAGACACAACACCATGATAAGAAATCACTACTTCGACAACAAACATCATTACCATCGACCCTCTTCATCGACCATTTTTGTCGACCATTCTAAGCACCGACACCGACCGACGACCTCGAAAGTCCCATCATGCATTTATGTCCTCGAGCATCGAAATCAATCCACCATTAGTTCCCACTTGAGTATTGTAGCTGGAACGTCAAGTCCTCCATTAATACATCCATTACCGCATGCAACCACACCATCGCCTATAAATACTGGACCGTCGAAGGTTCGTTCACCATGCCCTTTACACACAGAGCATTCGCACACTTAGCCGACTAAAAGCCAAGCTTCCTGTAGTAACCTCGACCAAACAGATACAATGGCCCCAATAGACTAGAGCATCGACCAAAGCCAAATAGATCCAGGCTCCGGATACATCTCTGGTTCGTAGGTTGAAAAACATCAAAAACGCCAAAGTGCAGGAGGGCCCATGGTAGAAAATCTGGACCGAGATTCAAGAATGGGCCTTAGTCAAAAATAAAATGACCCAAGCAGCTGAAAAAGTCTCACGCAGCACCATCTTTGGATATACCAATGCACCCCTAATGGAAAGCTTTGGTGGGACAAAAGAAGCTGCCGTAAAATTCATCATCAGCTGATACCACAATGATCAGTTCTACTTCGATGAGCTGATCGAAATTGCCGGGGATGTCATCCCCAAACTCACTGGCATGTCTAACCAAGAAAAACCTGTACCAATTGGAATCAAGGAAGGATTGGTCCAAGAACTTACAAGATCGCCATCCGGGAAAAACTCCAAAGGGTTGATGATCGGATAGATTGCAACTCGAACGCCACAGATTGTGGCTAAAATAATCAGAATCACACTTACATTGGTCGGTCGAGGCAGTGACCTCAAATTGGAAATGATGGAGGCTGTCAACACAATTGCCATTAACGATCGAATCTACAGATGGGGAGATTATGTTGCTGACATGATCAAAACCGTCTACGAGCGATGCCAAGAGATGGGAGGAATCATCAAGTTCCCCTCCCTCATCCTTTGGATTGTTATGTACCACATCTGTCCCGAAGGAAGCCCAGTATTCTGGGAGCCCTCAAAATTCGACATGTACAGGTTCAAACTCTTTTCCCAGAAAGGAATCCCGCATGAGCTGGTCCAAGGGAAATTGTTTTTGGAAAACTGGTTCCAACAGTTGAAATTTCACACAACTAGATGGAGGGTGCCTCAGAACATCTGATGAAATCTACCAACGAAATCCCACATACAGTTGGAGCTCGACCATACGTCGGTCTAGTATATGCAGGGTGAGGACCCCAAGGCCAATGCCCTCAACTACTATCTGTCTGTCGACCAAATATTCCGGGAATTGTCCCGACAAGCGAAGACCAAAAGACCAGTGCTTGAGGCAGCCAAACGGGTCAACTTCTCAATCGAGGAGCCACTCACTGACCAAGAGAAAGAGGAATACTATGAGCTCAACCTCTATATCAGTACATTCATGTCGGAGTACGTAGCAGTCGAGCCCACTGGTTGGGTACAGATAACTATCAAACCGCCAACCGCAAAGAGAGCCGACCCAGAGCCGACACAACCACAGCCACAACCACAGTAGCAAACAACTCCTCCGACTCTAGCAGGTGTTGCTCTAACTCAGGTAACGATAGGTGAAGTCGAGCCCAACAACCCTGAGTATGCTTTATCAGGAGGCATCATCAAGAAACTGGCCACTGAGATAGCCACCGCTAGAAAGAAAATTAGAGCCCAAAAGGAACAACAAGGCAAGGGTAAGCACAAGCTTATCATTGAAGAGTCGTCTGATGATGAAGAAGAACTAGCAGCTGCAGCCCTCGACATTATAGAGGATGCTGCCGCAAACAAAATACCAGTTGAAACTCAGTTTCAATGATTTCTGGAAGCAGGAGCCGCTGAAGGTTGACCAAAGAAGGAAAAAACATTGTCGACGCCTGAAAACATCGTCGATCTTGTGTCGACCCCTCCACCTCCATCACCGGCACCAGTAGTCAAGGAGTAAAAATGGGCACAGCAGTCGGTTATCCCCCTTGACTTATACAAAAGATCGATACCAGAGACAGTGAAAGCAAAGTTAGACAAAGATACCGAACTCAACGCTTTCTTCGAGATGCTACCTGAGTTATTTTAGTCGGCTCAGAAAATTTACACAAAGACTTCTTTCTATACAGGCAGGAGAGCCCACCCCAAGGTCTTTGTACACATGACATCGACCATCACACAAAAAACCGACCAAGAAGGCGACGTGATTGGACAAACGCAGTCTACCATGGAACACATCGAACCCAAACCTCAGGACGACCCAACCACCACTACACTGCCGAAAGCAGACATATCTCCCAATGAAAGTCCACAACGCACTTTCGACAAACCCATTACCCCCGACCATTCCCCCACTCCATCACCACCTCCACCACCATCCTCACCTCCCCCACCACCCCCTGATTCACAGCCAGATCCTTCACAACCAACTACATCCTCACAGCTGAAAGTGGTCATACCACCTCCTTAGCCAGAAAAACCATCGACTTCCATCCCGCAAACCAAAGGCCCCCCTCAACTGTTGCAGGTACACAGGAGACAGAGCCAGAAAAGCACAAGAAGAGGAAGGAGCATCATGGAAAGACTCCCCAAATTCAGATTAGTTTGAGGGATGCAAGCTCCTTAACCGACACAGAGGTGGGCCACCTCCTCAAAACCTTGGCCAAAGAAGCAAAGACAAGGACGACGCGAAAAACTAAAGAGCTCACAGACAAAAATGCAGAACAGGTTGAGTTTCTTGGCAAATGTAGGACTTTAGTTCAGTCCGTGATACCAGGCCCTATCGAAGTCGACACAGATCGACCGCTTGAAAGAGCATATCAGCTCTTCGAGAGCATGGTATCGACGGTCCAGGAATGTCTCCAAGAGACTAAGGAAGAACAGAAGGAAGAGACTGCCCAACTGCTACTGGCACAGCACACTGCCTTCTCAAAGGAATACAAAGTGCTACAGGACCATATGGAGGAGTCTATCATCACCGAAAAAGTATTAAGAGACTGGCCTACTCACTATGGGCAGGTCTATTAGCAGAAACGATAGACTCATCAAGGAATTTAGTCTTTGGAGAGCAGGAAGATGACAGAGGCAGCACTCAGGCAGACAATAGAAGATCAGATAGTGCTGGAAACCAACAAACTGCAGAAGCTGGAATGGGAAGCACATTAGTGGGTGCAACAAGCTCTTCCCAACTTAGAAAAAGTCGACATCATCTGCCCGCAGATGAAATGAATTATTGATGCAGCAGAAGAGAAGATCCAGTCCTTGAGCCCCAACATGGAAAATATCGTGAAAGTCCCCATTTCGGAAAAGATGTCGGTCCTGTCAAGATTAACTAAATTAACTATCGACATCCATAAAGGTTTACAGAGTCGGACAGATTTTCAGCATCACCTCACTATCACAGCTCCAGCTATTGTCAAGGTTTGCGTCCAGAAAATACCAACCATCCATCTACACAGTCCACCACAATAGCATTTTGAAGGACCCAACCAACATATTTTTTTGTACCTCCCTGTTTCTTCGGGACGAAGAAACGTTTTGTTCATGGGGGAGATGTAGAAGGAGCAAGTCGACAAAGTCGACTTGAAATGAGGACCGAATTAGTCGATCAACTGACTAAGTCGATGGGCCAACTGAGTCGATCAGCCGACTAAGTCGGTCGGCCGACTAAACCAGAAGATTAGGTCGGCTACCTAAAAGTCATGTCAGTTCACCGAACCGGCAGGTAGTTATTTTGTAACTATTTGTAAATTGTATATATTAAGCTGTTGAGCCAAATGAGAACTCAGTTCAGTTCTCTACATTGTATGGACTCACTATAATAATAAAATATGTTTAATCCTATCTGTTCTTGTCTCTTGTCTCTGTTTTATATTTATGTATGTTTTAGTATGTATTATTGGTAACCTTATGTGATCTGTGAGATTACAACACCAACCAAGTGGGAAGATTACTTACACTTGGTAGAGTTTGCTTATAACAATGGACATCAGGCATCCTTGGAGATGAGTCCATATGAAGCTTTGTATCAAAGAAGGTGTAGGACACCTATGACTTGGGATAATCTAGTGAAAAAAGTTGTCCTTGGACCGGAATTGCTCAAAAAGATGGAGCAGGAGGTTATAAAGATTAGAAAGAATCTGAAAGCAGCACATGACAGACAGAAAAGCTATGCAGATAGGCATAGGGTGAACATGGAGTTCAGTGTTGGGGATCATGTTTACCTCAGAGTGAGGGAAAAGAAGAGTTCCTTGAAGGTTGGGAGTTGTGCCAAGCTGTCACCAAGATATTGTGGGCCATTTGAAGTGCTTGAAAGGATAGGACCAGTTGCATATAGACTTGCATTGCCTGCTAGCACTAGAGCTCATATTTTTTTTCATGTTTCTTTGCTTAAGAGATATGTACATGATCCTAACCATGTAATAGATTGGGATGTGATTCAGGTGGAACCCGAGGGAGAGTTTCAAACCGAGCCAATGCACATCCTCGGCAGGAAGGTCACAATGCTTCGGAACCGGGCCATAGGTCAGGTAAAGGTGCAATGGGAGCACTATGGACCTGAAGAGGCTACGTGGGAGCTGGAGGATGCCATGCAGTTGGCACATCCATTTTTGTTCAATTCTGTGGAACACTGAGGTGGTATCAGTGTAGCATTTTGTTCAAATTTCGTAAAGCACCGAGGATAGTGCTATTGAAGAGGGAGGGGAATGTAACACCCTAGTTTTGACCTTGTTTACATTAATGTACATGATTTATATATTATAATTAATCATGGTGTGGAGCTAAAGGAAAAATCCCCACCATCGTTTTGTTTGTGTTATGTTTTGGCGATTGGAATCGTTGCCGATGGTATATCATGATATACTGCACATATTAGTTTTGTCATCATGTAAATATACATTTTTAATTAAATGAACCCAACCATCTATGCTCACTGCAACCATAATGAAAAGGGCATGATTTTCACAAGGATAAGGGTGGGGAATATCTAACCTTGAACCATGAGAGAAAAATCCATGTGTCACCTTCCCTTGTCTTACCCAACTACCACCATTAAAAACTACTGCTGTTAGTTGGGGCAGTTATGGATGGGACTGGAGTGTGGAAGGACTGTCAGTCCTTGCCCATATGCACACTCCACTAGTAGTTTGATCCCCATGTTGGAAGGAAAAAAAAAGACCACTGCCATCACTTCGGGGAACTCTCCACTCTCTCCATGAAGGTGTTGAAACACTCACGCACTTCCGATTACACCATTCTCTCCATAGTCTGTTCATCCGCACGCAGGGACGGTGGTCTGCTCATTCTCTCACACATAGGATTTTTTTTCCTGTTTTGGTCTGATGTAGCCAAGAGAGGGGAGCCGTCTCCACTATCATTCATATTTTCCACACAGAGGAATCGAGTGTGTTTCGATCGGTATTTGGGATTTGGTTTGAATCTTCTCTCACGCATTGGGTTCTGTGTTGTTGTTACTCATGTAGTAAGCTGGTGGCTGTACGGTCACTATCATCCATGACTTATCCTATGGAGAGACATTTTACGCTCAGGGAATGTGTGTAAGTTATCCCTACCGATTGTGGCTCGTGCATATGTTTTTCCCTCTATATTTTGAGTTCTGGTGCAAGTTTCCCTCACGCAGAGGTTGGGAGATTGTATTTTCTTCCCCGGTGTGGTCTGTGTAAGTTTTTCTGGTGACTTCATGGTCCAGGACGGACTTTTTTTTTCTCTATGTTGTGAATTGTGTTTACTGATATGTTTTGGGACTATTTTAATTCACTTGGGAGTTGTTTTGGCCATGATAGGGCCAAGAACGACTTAGGAGTCGTTTCCCTATTTAAGCTGTAACTACTGATTTATTGCATGCATGCAATGGATGGTCTTCGGAATGTGTAGGGAGCAGGGATGGGTGCTTGGTTTGCTTGATAAACTTGGTGTGTTTGGAAACCACACAGACAAAGCTAGAGGGTTGGATTTCTTCTCCACAACCCTTGAATAGCACTGGAAGGGAAGTCAGGGCCTGAGGGACTATGTAGCAGAGAAGGGACTGATTCCGTGTGTTGGGTGTGTGTGGGTGTCTTAGAAGTCAGGCTAGTTCTAGTGTAGGTGTTCCTACCTCTGTAATGAGCTCACCAGTTTAGCATTTAGCCTTTCCCAACTCCTTGATGGTTTGATAAACTCAACTGTGTTGGCTTGGCTGTGTTTTGTGTATCCTTGGCTATGTGTAAGCCTACTTGTTCCTTATTCCTTGGAGAATCGTGCCCAGGTCGGGGGTGGCAGCATTGCTAAGAGATTTAGAATCATGCTAGCCTATGGTTGGGTGGAACATTGTAGCGATGTAGCTAGTTGCAGAACGAGTTCTTCATAAGATAAGTAATCTTGTCTATTTTACTCCTGCAATCATTTTATTGTTAATGAATATGGTGAACATGTTGAATTCTTGTATGAATGTATGTTGCTTTCATTGTGTATGATAAATAATTGTATATGTGTATTTTTTACTTTAATGCATTTTGTTTCAACATTTTATAAAGGAACATGTTCATGGGGCTGGTTTCTCGGATGGCTAAGGCCATGGTAACGTCCTCTTCACTAGTCGGAGGGTCAGGGACGTTACATGACATCTTAATCACATGACAAATATTTCCTATGCATGAGATATGTTGTGGGGTTTTCAAATGTAATATAACCACCGCCCCCCAAAGTACAAATTCTCATGAATTTTAAGGGAGGCTTTCTAAAAATCTCCTTAAAAAGGACCTTTAGGGGGGTTTGAGTTAACCACCCTAAAAAATTTCATGACAATTGGACTTTTGAGGGAGGCTTTATTACAACCGCCCATACAAGTCCAAAGTCCCATAACTTTTGGGGGAGGATTTAAGACAACTGCCCCCAAAATCCTAATGATCATGACATTTAGGGGCAACTTTCAAACAACCACCCCCCAAATCCCAATTATCATGCCATTTGGGGGTGGTCTTCAAACAACCTCCCCCAAAAGTCCAATTTTTAAGACTTTTGGGGGGAAATTTAAAGCAACCGACCCCAATAGTTCATTTATTGTTACTTTTTTTTGGGGGGTAGGGGTGGGGGGTTTAGCAAAGCTGTCGTAAGGTAAAAATTCCTTGAAAATGTCTTTAGGGGGTATCTTAAAAAAAACACTCCAACAGTCATGAGAATTGAACTTTTTGGGGTGGTTTTAAAACAACCACCCCCAAAAGTCTAATTCTCATGAATTTTTCTTTGGGGGGGTGGGGATTTCTAAAAACCGCCTTCAAAAACACCTTTAGGGGAGGTGTTTCTAAACCCATCCTCACAAAATTCCTGAGAATTGGACTTTTGGGGATGGTTTTTTTAAAACCACCCTAAAAAGTCTAATTCTCAAGACTTTTGAGAGGGGTTTTTAAGAACCGCCCCAAAAGACCTTTTTTTTTTTGAGGGGGGGGGTGTTTAGAAAAAATTCCTCGAGCCAAAACAACCCCCAAAGGGGTATTTTGTTGTAGTGGAAGGAAAGTAACACAAACCAATGCAACAAGGCTCAAGAACATGAAGTGAGGCCTAGACATGGAGCTCTGGTGTTGGTTAGACCTGCCATTGAGCCCATCTGGAAAATACGACATCTGGAGGTAAATGACCCAATCATTCCATGCAAGACAGAACCATTGTCGGTGAATCTCCCCATGGATTATTCTTTGATATTGGATTAGAAGGAGTTATCCATCATGGAAGAATGCTCTAGCTATGCCCAAGGAGAATATTTGGGTTAATAGAGGTTTTTATGTTTCATATGAAAATTACTATGTCTTTCAGTTTTTTTGGCTTTCTATGATAAATAGGTTGCTAGTCTGTAGGTCTGTTAGTTTTGAATTTCAGTTTATACACTCTAGACTTATCAAATTGGTTCAGACTTATTTTCTGTCTATTGGGAGGGTTATTTTTCTTTAAAGCCTCAAAACATGGTCAACATTTTTGCATGGATGGGATGGTGGTTCCATCTGCTTAGGACAGCATGATGTCAATATGTAAATAAATTTGTATTTTTTTCTTTTATGTTTTGATGATATAATATAATCTTGTGTATCTTACAAAAACACACACACACAATGTAAATAACTCAATCCCCATACACACAACATGCATAATTATCATAATCATATAAATAAAATCATTGCACATCAAATATAAAAGAGAATACTTATCTTTAACAAAGAAGATACAAACAACTGGTTGTGTAAGAGTGATTTTCCACTCAACTGTAGGTAATATTTTTAGTATATATTCTTTTGGATGAGATACCACCCCCAAGATGGATTACAAGGCTATCAAAGTGAAGGAAGTGCCTACATGCTTCTATCACTTAGTCCACACTTTTTTCTCCTCAATATGATTAGAAAAAATCTCATCCAGATCTCTACTTGGATCTCACTAAGCCATCAAAACCATGACACTCCTTCCAACTTCACCACACAACACAAGGAAGGAATTTCCCTTCACCAATCCACAATTCCCTTAGGAAATCTATCTCTTATCGTGCTTACTAGTTTGTGCAATAAGAGTCCAACCAATTGTATGCTATTGGAGAACCTCTTGCAACATTAATTCATGGATTCTAAAGCATCAAAAAGTAGTAGAAATTAATGGGTAAGGGTTCTGAGTTTTCCCAACCTCTATGCTCACTTACAACCATCTATTTTCCCTTTAAAAATGCATCTCGGTCTCTCAATTTGAATTTCTGGGTTAAACACAGTTTGGTAATGGACATGAACATCAATGGGAACTCTACGTAGAGTGTGAATATGCATGAGATAAAAATTGAAAAAGATGGTTGAGTCCAATGGATATGAGATGATGGTGAAAATACAATTGACATAGCTTCTGACCATTGAGGAAAAGGACTGCTGATAGCTGACAGAACTATCACAACCCCCATGCTTCAATAACTGCATGAATTGAATTTTCCCACCAACTTCACATATGCATTCATTGATTGTGTTTAATATTCAATATGAATTAATTGGCTCATTTAAAGAAAATGGAATAATTTTTTATGAGTTCTAAGGTTGACACATGGCAACAGAGGATTTAGTTTTCCATTGACCCCCTTTCTTCTTCCCCTCTGGTGGAATCATAACCCATATAGTTCTCTTTACACAACCATATTGGAACATTTTATTAATTCCAACATAATATTTACATACATTTAAAATTGGATGATAACCCAATCAGATAGTCCAAATAAAAATTTATACATCATACATTCCTACCCATTCACTAGTCGGGACTTGGACTTAAAATTCGCACTAGGAATTCATACTAGAATATTTATGTCATTTACATAATTTTGATTAAATACATTCCAAGTCAAAAATTGGGGTATTACAATATTCTCTCCCTTGGAATAACATCATCCTCGGCGTTTTCTCAAAATAAGAACAAAAATGGGTACTCCTCTTTCATGACATCCTCTAACTCCCATGTAGCCTCATCGGTACCAAAGTGCTTCCATTTAACCTTTACCTGTCCAATGGATTGGCTCCAGAGCAATGTTACCTTCCTATCGAGGATGCATATTGGCTTAGTTTGGAGCTCTCCCTTGGGTTCCACCTGGATCCCACATTTATCAATGAAATGGTTAGGATCATGTACATATTTCTTAAGAAAATAAACATTAAAAAATATTATGAGCTCTAATATTAGTAGGTAATGCAATTCTATATGCAACTAGACCTATTCTTTCAAGCACTTCAAATGACCCACAATATCTTGGTGACAACTTGGAACAACTTCCTAGCTTTAAGGAAAACTTCCTTGGACTCACTCTAAGGTAAACATATCCCCAACACTAAATTCTCTATACATTATATTCTTATTTGCATTGTTTTTTCTATCTATCTTGGGATGCCTTCAAATTCTATCTAATTTTTCAACCTCCTATTCCATTTCTTTAAGCAATTATGTTTACTAGATTATCCCATGTCATTGGTTTCCAACATTTTCTTCCATACGAAACCTCAAATGGACTCATGCCCAACAAAGCTTGTTGTCCATTGTTATATGCAAACTCTACCAAGTGTAGATAATCTTCCCACTTGGAGGGTTTGTCCATCACATAGATGCAAAGCATGTCCCAAGAACCTTATTTACTCGTTCAGTTTGTCCATTTGTTTATGGATGGTAGGAAGTGCTAAAGTTCAGTTGTGTACCAAAATCTACAAAAAGGTTTCCAAATATTGAAGTAAATTTGGTATCCATGTCTGAAATTATTTCCCTTGGCAACCGATGCAATCTTAAATTCCTTTCATAAAAATATTTGCAATGGAATCTATTTTATATGTGGATTTAACTGGTATAAAATGTACTGATTTTGACAATTTATACACCACAACCATGATAGAATCATGTTTTTTCACAATCATTCACAAATTTAGAATAAAATCCATGGAAATTATTTATTATTTACACTCGAGAATCAACAAAGAATGTAATAAACCTGTTGGGTGTTGATGCTCATCTTTTACCCACTGACATTTTTTGCACTTAGAAATATATTCAGCAATGTCCCTTTTCATCCCTAGCAAAAAATATTTTTCCCTCGCTGTAGCAATTATTTTATGATATCATGGGTGACTAGAATATGACATTTTATGGATTTCATCCGTAACAATCTTCCTCAGATTTGCTACATTTAGAATATAAACTCTGTTTTTATAAATAAGAATACCATCATCTTCCAAATGACACCCTTCACACCTATTTTCCAAAATATGCTATTGTAATTCTTCTTTTATTTGTACATATAGTTCATTTTCAACAAGAGAATTACCAATATGATGTCTTAAATCTGGCTGGAAAGTACTATTGACTTCCACATACATTTATTGCACCTTTCTGTTGAGTGCATCAACCATTTTATTTTCTTTTTCTTTTATGTGTTTGATTTCAAAATTAAATTTACATAAAAATTAATGCCATCTGGCATTTAATGTTGGATGCTCAAATAAATATTTCAGACAACAGCGTTATGTTCTTAACTCTAAATTTCTACCCATTAAATAGTGTCTCCAAATTTTTGAATTATGCACTATGGCTGTAAGTTCTAGATCATGGGTGGCATACATTTTTTCATGTTCTTTCAGTTTTTTAGGCTCATAACACACCACATGATTGTATTGCATAAAAAATCCCCAGATTCCATGTTTATATGCATTTGTACACACCACAAAGTATTTTTCTGGCCCATGCGGTTTTAAGAATTGGAGAACTTTTGAGAAGTTTCTTCAATGACCGAAAGCTTTCTTCACATTTTTGTGTCCTCTCAAATTTTATTCCCATTTTTTGTAAGGAAGTGATTGGGTGTGAAACCTTGGAGAATCCTTCAATAAACCTTCTATAATAACCAACAAGACCCATAAAATATCTCACATATGTTACATTCTTTGGAGTTTTCCAATTCATGATGGATTCAATCTTTTCTTGGTCCATTGAAATTCCTTCCATTGAAATAATGTGACCAAAATAATGAATTTTAATTTTGTAGAAGTCGCATTTGCTTATGTTTGCATAGAACTTATGCTCCCTTAGCAATTGAAAATCCATTCTCAAGTGTTCTTCATGTTCCTCTTCATTCTTAGAGTAAATACGAATGTCATCTAAAAAACAAGCACAAACTTGTCCAAATACACATTTAAAATCCTATTCATGAGACACATGAATGTAGATGGTGTTTGAATTATTGTGCCATTGATGTTAAGGAAATGAATGCAATTAGATTGTATTATTATGCAGTGTAATGGAATGAATAATACACATTGAACAAGAAAAATTTCATAGGAAAACGATAAGTATTGCTCAGTATAAAATTCATTAATCCTAGAAGTATACAAGAGTGTTACATAAAGGAGAATTTGAATCATGTGTATATGATTCGAATCTACCAACTCAATCTGACTGGATGGCTAACTAGAAGTGTCTAAATCACTATTGGAGCTAACTATCTAACTCCACTTTTCTAATTCAGTCTCTCAATCAATTATAATCAATTAAACTAGTCTAACTGATGTGGTAAGTGAGAAGTAGGTGAGAATAGACGCCTTCCCACATGTACCCATGCAAGACTGGTGCTAACTGAATTGGAGGACATATAACTAAATGTAACTGGAGCATAAATAAGCTTGAATAGTTACCAACCACCTACAACTGAAGGAGGTTGGTGCCGGCACTCCCAGTGGCTCCTAAAATTGTAGGGATTGGTACAGGAGGCACATAAATGTATGGATGAAGGCGCAGTCAGTTGCAGTCACGTTGCAGTTAACCTCTATCTATGTTCTCCATAATATAGCTACTGGTACATGTGGCCCGATTATCCCAAGTTGTCCTAATGGTGCTAGTGGACCCAATAATAACTAAATGGCTCCTAAGTTAGGAAAATATAATCTAATAGACTAGTTTAAACAAGCGAGTATTATAAATCCTAACACCCCACCTTAATCCTAACTTGGACAACCGCAGGCCATGGAAACAAGGAAAAAATTCACCCATATACAATCTAAAATAATTAAAATAATGTTTCTTAATAAACCGAGGAAATAGGGGAAAACCTCATGGAAAAATACCCCCCTCAAAATAAGCAAGAACATGAAATACACACTATTATTAGAAGAAAAGAAACTTCCTCCTTGGGAAATAACTTGCAAAAAATTTGCTGTAATTTGTAGCACTATTCAATAGCATGGTTCTTCTGTGCAGTAACATCATGAAGCTGTGCATGTGAACCTCTCAATGTCCTTCTGATATGATGTTTGTTGTATGTTTTTCTTCTGTATGGAATTGGCAGAGAATAATTAATTTTCTTCTTCCGTGGGCCAAATAGTTGACCATTAGCTATCATCATGTAGCAATTTCCTGGAACCTTGTTGGACCACTCTGTAGGGAGAAAATCTATGAGAGAGAGAAAAACATGCTTATTTTGATGCTGGTACCTTGTTCTCCTTCTACTGAATTGGAATGCATTCACTACTCTAGGATTGGAATGCATTTATATTATAAATGGGTATTCTGGCCCAAGCTATGGTACCAAAACTTCTCAAGTGAGAGACATTGGGCTTATTCCCATGTAGCGCTTTGAATGGAGTGGCCCCAACCACTCATTTACGAGGAACTCTATTATGCATGTATGAAGCACAATTTAAAGCTTCTTCCCAAATATAAGGAGGAAGATTCTTGGCATGGAGAAGACATGTTTCCATCTCCTTCAGTGATCTATTTTTCCTCTCAGCCACACCATTCTGGTGTGGTGTGTATGGAACTGAGTGTTCCATTCTAATCCCATCTGATTCACAATAATGTTGGAAATCTATTTTAATGTATTCACCTCCCTTACTAGATATTATGGACATGATATTTTTCCTGAAACTATCCTCAACCATGGCTTTAAGAACTTAAAAAATTTCTAAAACTTTTGATTTTTGTTTCATGAAGTATATCGAGCAAAACCCATAAAAATCATCAGTAAAAGTAAGGAAATATTTGCAACCATTAATTGATGTTGTGGGAAATGGTCCTGCCACATCACTATGTATCAAATCAAGTATAGAGGTAGCCCTGTGTTCCTTCCCAACTTCATACCTCTTCTCTGGATGCTTACTTACCAAGAAACCAAGACATACTCTATCAGAAGTTTGGACGAGAGGCAAACCTTTAACCATTTTATCATTGTGGAGTTTCTCGAGATATTTGAAATTGAGATGCACAAATATCACATGCCATATCTTAATAGTGTTGTTAGCATGAATCAATAGAGATTTAGGAGGTGAGACAGGAAAAAATGTGAGAACTCATAAGCCTTAGTAGCATGATTAGCAATACCTTTCGCTCTGACATTTATAGTATATTTTTCTGTGATTTCAACTAAGTCAGAGTCAAATGTAACTCTCTTAGGAGAGCCTATATGGGTCATTTGATAAAAAGACAACAAATTAGTTGCAAGGGAGGGAACATAGAGAACATTTTTGAACTCAACATGCTGGATTTTAACTGAAGATATTCCCACTGCTAGAATTTGGGAGTCATCTCCCATGTGAATGCTAGAACCTTCTAATAGAGTGAGAGTGGAGAAGGATTCCTTAGAAGCAATCATGTGGTTGGATGCTCCAGAATCAATCAAGTAAGGTTTTGATTGAGTAAGGCCTACCTTCAAGGCATGGTATCTCTCATGATCTTCTATCTATGGTCCAACATCAGACTTCTTTGCTCCATGTGGAAGAGAAATGTTTTTCTATTCAATGAGGGAGGGAAACTGGTTGATCTACTTCTTCATGAATTAGTTTTCAAGATGAAAACCCCTCATACAATAAGGACATTTTGTATTTTCAAACTTTTTCTTCTTCTTGGAGCCTAAAGATCCTTCAAATGAATTCTGACTCTCTTTTTGTTTCGAATCGGATGCTTTAGGATCCTTCCCCTTGTGCTACCCTTTATATTGCACATTGATAGAGTCCAAACTTAGAAGAGCTTGGTTCTTGGAATTTTGGAGGACTCCCAATTGGACCAACTTGTCTTGCTCCTGTATTAAAGACTTGAGAAAGTTCTAAAGTAAAGGAATCTTCCAATTGGGGATCGAAGCTCTTCCGAAATGGAGGGTAGAGACGAAGACAGAATACTTAGAACTACGTTTTCTATGCACTAAGAGAAAAATATGCTCATCCTTCCTATTTATCCCGCACTGCTTACATTGTAGTGCAAGAGACTTGAATTTAGTAAAAAATTGCTGGATGGTCTCGAAATTGTGGGGCTGAAATGATATTAGCTCATCCTCTAGAATGTGTCCCCAAAGCTCATCTTTCTTTCCAAACAATAATTTGAGCTTCTCCCAAGATTCTTTGGGAGTATTCAATCCCTTAATATGAAAGAGGATATCCCTTGAGATGTGAGCACAAAGGAAGCCAAAAGCTTCATCCAACCGGTTCAAAAATCTATTTTTCTCAGCAGGATGATGAGGTTCTATCTCTTGGCCCATAGTCATCATGTATAAGAAAATATTGTGTAAGTATAGTTGCATATCTTCCCTCCAATCGACATAGTTGAAGGGTGTTAGGATGCAAGGTAAGAAATCTTGAGAATCCATCAATTCTCCTTCTGATCAGTCAATTTATTCAATCAAGCTATGTAGCACCTATAATAAAATGCTGCAAACATAAAAAAAATTCACACTATGTCAGAATCAAGCCTTCCATATTGACATGTACACTTTCTCAGGGTATGTCACACCTGCAGAGACTTCTCTGAACAGATCCGTAGTTAGAAATGCACACTTTGTGAGATTTATGTGGAAACCCAACTGCTTATGGTGTACAATGGAGATGGACATACTTACTGCTTTCTTGAGTAGGATTTGATACCAGGTTTGAATTACTGTTCCATTAATCTTCAGGAAATGAGTACAATTAGATTGTATTATTATGTAGCGTAATGGAATGAATAATATACACTGAACAAGAAAATTTTGATAGGAAAAATATAAGTATTGCTCAATATAATTACAGTATAAAATTCATTAATCCCAACAGTATACAATAGTGTTACATTAAGGAGAATTTGAATCATGTGGATATGATTTGAATCTACCAACTCAATCTGACTGCATGGATAACTAGAAGTGTCTAAATCACTATCAGAGCTAACTAGTTAACTCCAGTTGTCTAATTCAATCTCTCAATCAATTATAATAAGTTAAACTAGTTTAACTGATGTGGTAGGTGAGAAGTAGGTGAGAATAAGATCCTTCCGACATGCATCCATGCAATACTAGCACTAAATGAACTGGAGAAAATCTAACTGAATGTACCTAGATCATAACTAAACTTGACTAGTTACCAACTACCAACAACTAAAAGAAGTTGGTGCCGGCACTTTGAGTGGCCCTTAAATTTTAGGGATTGTTCTAGGTGGCACATAAATTGATGCATGAAGGTGCAGTCAGTTGCAGTTAACCTCTATATGTGTTCCTCACACTCTAATGACTGGTACATGTGGCGTCATTATCCCATGTGGACCCAATAATAACTAAATGACTCTTAAGTTAGGAAAATATAATCTAATAGACTAGTTTGGACAAGGGAGTATTATAAATCCTAATAGCTCATGCAATAGTTAGATCAAATGGTACCAATAAAAATTCATAGTTTCCACACCTTGTTCTAAAGGCTATTTTGTGAATGAATTCTTCTTCGATCCTTATCTTATGGTAACCAAAAATCATTTCTATCTTTGAAAATACTTTTTTCCATCTCATTTGATAAAAAATATCATTAATTTGAGGTAATGGGTACTTTTTTGTCATTGTAACTTTATTAAGCTTCTTGTAATTAATACATAACCTAAGTGTTTCATCTTTTATTTTCACAAATACTATAGGTTCTCTCGATGGAGACGCCCTTGGCATTTTGTACTTCTTTTCCAATAATCCTTGCAGTTTCATTTTCAACTCTAATAATTATAGTGTACTAATTATGTAAGGTTTCTTGGACACTAGTGTAGATCCTAACATAATATCAATTGTGGAATCAATTTCCCTACTGGGAGGAAGTATTGGAACTTCATCAAGAAACATATCCATGAATTCTAGTAGCACAAGATAGTCCTCCAACATGGGATGCATACAATTGACAACTTTTCCTACATAACTTCTTAGGATACATGGATGAAATTTTCCTAATAAAAACTACCTTTGAGATGCCTTTTACAACCCTTGGGTTTCCTTTCTCATTAGTTCACTAAAAAATCTTGTTGTAGAAGTCAAGTTTAACTATGTTTGCTTCCAACCAGCCCATTTCAATGAGAATATCATATGAACCAATTGGAAAAATATTCATATTTGCAAAAGTGAATAGTCCATCCACTTCTAATGGAAATTTATCCACAAATTCACTAACATTTCCCTTAGTTCCCGTGTCTAGTTGGACCAACCATGATTTACTATGATTGGTTTTCTTAAAAGCATGAATCTCAACCATTTTAGGACTGAATATAGTTGTGAGTAGATAAATGGTCGATTAAAATAGAATTAAATTGCTTAGCAAACTTACCTTTAACCTCAATCATAGTTAATTGATGATATGCTTGATGGTCCTTGTTATCCACTAAGTTGCAGTTAGGGGATTGTTGGGTAAACTATGCACTATCTAATTCAACACTTAATTGTCAACCCAAGAAGGGAGCTTGTGAGATGCAAACACTATATGTGCATGATTGAAGCCTTGAACTAACCTGAGCTAACTAGAGATGTAGATGCACTAACATGCAACAATATGATTTTAATCTACATGCATGACTTTCATAATTCAAATGCAAATTATTTGAAAAGTGACTATAATTTCAAATCTAATCTAATGTATTCTATAAAGACAGGAAATTGAATAATAACTGAGATTCAAACTAGTCTAACGCTATGCTAATCAATTCTAGAAAGTAGTCACTTGGTCTGAAAGCGATTTAACTAATGAGAGAAAAACTAACTACTTGCGGAAATTTTTTTGATCTATATTATAAATTAGAGACTATTCCATGTATGCATAGATAAATTCTTATCTAAGAATGCAAGTGCAAATGAGTTATGGAAAGCAATGAATTATTTAATTGCAAATTCGTAGAAAGAAAAACAAGTAAATGTTGATTCGTAGAAAACAAAGAAAATATTATTCTAAATACCAAGCGTAAATAAATGCGTTGCAAAACAATAAACTAATCAATGCAAACTAAACTTGGATCATTATAATCAAATCTAAAACTAACTACAAAACAATAACTGGAAATATATCCAATCTGTAAGCAAACCTACAACATAAAAAAAAATACTTACACTCTACCTCTTCAGCAAACTATACCATAAATTAAAGAATGTTAACTAATAATAAAAAGATCATGCAACTAATTTACAACTTGAAAAGTAAACTTATACTAAACTAGGTTATGTGAACTTTTATCATCAAACTTTAAAATACTAAAAACCAATGCATTTTAAAAATCTAAATGAACCTATTAAGATTGAATTTGAAACTAAGTACTAATCGTCTACATCTACTTGAATGAAATAACTTGAAGAAATAAAACTAACAAAGCCTAAGACAATGAAACGTTGTGTAATTGGAAATGAAAGATTGATTATGGACTCAAATAAAAACTGAAAATGGAATGTTGAACCTATTTGAGAAATGAGACAAACTAATATTCAACAAAGTATATGACAACATTTTAAGCAAACTTAAGCTAATTTAGGTTTTAGGCATGAAAACAAATGAAAGTAGCTCATAAACTATCTAAGTCAAGATCAAAACTAAAACTAAAACTATTTCTCATTTGAATCAGTAAAATATATGTTGAATATAAATGGATTTTATCATTATTAAAACTAAAATAATTAATATATGTGTTAATATAGAACTAAATATGAATTGTTGGAGGTGGATTCGAATGCCAAATAGCTACATAACATGATGGAATGCTGGAGAATTAACCTCTACCTGAACTAACTCTTTCTGCAAAAAAAAAAATACAAAAAATGCTGCAAAGGAATTAAAATTCTGTCTAAGTGTGAATTAAAGGCTGAACAATAGGTTGCATTGAGGTGCGAACAGAAGGCTGAAAAACAATCTACACAGAGGGATGGACAGAAGGCTAAAAAACAGTCTGCACAGAGGGACGAACAAAAGGATGAAAAGATACTCTGAATAGAGAGGCGACTAGCTGACCGTATGGATTCTGAAGGCAAAAATTGCATAAAAATGCAGGAAATAAATCGCAAAGTGTCACCTACAGGAAAACAAACTTCTTGCTTGCAAAAATGAAATAAATTACAAGAAAAGGTAATATATATATATATAAACAAAATGACCTAGCTACAAATATAAAAAGAATCTGATGAATATACACAAATAGAAACTCTGGTTGTTGAGGGGCCATTCTCAGTAATTAGGGGTTGTGTTCTGTTGAGGCCTGGAAATTTGCAGGCAACAACAGCAAGGGATTCTCCCCAATGAACGTTCCCAACTAGCCCGTGATTGTTTGGTATAGGGAATCCATCCGATTTGCGGTCCGGCTCTCGTAGGTCAAAAACAAAAGGGTTCACCGGTTACGGCCCCGTCCACCGTATATATTTTTGTATTTTTGACTTAAAGTATGATATGCACGTGCCTAATTAACAATGCAGGGTGACAAAAATGCAAGGAGCAGTCACAATGTGATGCGCAGGTTCTTACCTCTCGTCTTAGGACTCACAAGAATCTAAATCACCTATGCAACAATAAAATAAAACTAACTAAAGTATCTCTAGAGAGATGGATATTAATTCATGGGTAATGCACTACTGTTCATGTGTTATGACAAATCGCAGATAGTTGTTCTTATAACCAAACATATAAACATGAGTAAAAGTATACATGACACGATAGCTCATCAACAATTAAAACATCCCATTACTTATAGTGGAAGAACATCATAAAGATACTAAAGAATATTCAAACAAGAGCATAGGTTCAAGCAGTTAGAACACTCTCACAGCTAATGAAACACAATTGAATACAAAATAGTTCCCATTCAACATCTTTCATTTAAACGCATTGATCCATTCCACATAGCACTTTCTCCAACAGGTAAAATTTTCACTTTCTGGTTTGTAAAACGAAATAGTTCCTCTTACAAGAAAAAGTTTACAAGTTTTCCAGGGAAAAAGCCCCTGTAACTTCTAAATTTAAAATATTTAAACAAAATCAGTAGACCGCTTGGGTTCCTTCCAAATGTGTGACTTTTCGGTTCTTCGAACGTTTCATAACCCTCCTTTCATCTTTTCTGCGCATGCTCATGATCGACTGAGTAACTAACGGTCCTCTCAGAGCTGCAGCTTTGTTGCTTTCCATTTTTTGTCTTTTACTTTTCCCGCGCCCCTTGAGATCCTGCCTCCTATCTGTACCTTCGCGCCGTGGCAATATGAAAATTCTTTTGGATCTTCCTGTAGTTAATCAATGTGTATCATTCACCGGGGTTGCATTCTAAAACAAAACATCAAATTAAACCAACTAAAATGACTAATCTACAAGAAATGGCCAGGTGCACCACTTGTTCTGAGAATTTTAACAAACACCGATACCACTACCTCGTCCACCTACAGGCTCGACAGACATTATCAACGACGAAAAATGGAAAGCTCATCAGCGGCTCAAAATACTAACATCAGAAGAGTAGATTCATTCACCACTGCATATGCGGGTCTTACAAGCGGCGGGTACCGTGAAACCACTTAAGCCTATCAGAGTCGGGAAAGATACGACCTAATATGCGGGCGGGAAAGTTCTTAATCAGAAGTCGAAGAGACATTGACATCGGCAAACGAGTGCTTTTCACAGCCGTAATGGTGGAAGAAAAACAACTACGGACATGTGATTAAAATATCAGCACGCGTCGGTGGGCGGAGCGCTTTACATCTCGGATGATTAGCTGCTTTGGGAGCCGCAATGGCGGAAGAAAAAATATTATAGACATGCAACTAGCATCGGAGGGCGGAGCGCTTTATACTTCGGGTAGCTAGCTGGTTTGGGAGCCACAACGGTGGAAGAGAAAAGGCTACAGCTTCCGATCAAATAAATATTTAACGCCCGATCAATAAAATATTAAGTGTTCAAAAAAGCTTTAAAATTCAGCGATGGTCAAAAACCTGTTCACCTCCGAAATAGCGGCCCTTCGAAGAACGCTTAGCAAAACCAAAAACAACTTCAAAACACACGCAACTTCCGAAAATCGGGACGAGAGTTAATCTCCAAAAAAAAAAATCATTCAAAATGAAAGCATGACCAAAAACAGTTCACGGATCCAAATGATTCAACGCAGCATTAAAGTCATCAAGGGGGGTCCAAAATTTAAAAAATTTGGGGAGAACAGTTGCAGCTGGAACAACTGGTGACTACCTGGTGAACATAGATCTCTGGACAACTTCTTCCTTAAGTATAGACTGTTTAACAATAAAATCAACATGTTGAATTCTTCTAGATGTATGGATTTCCCAAATGACAGGTTATGAACTCTGAATCATTGAGGGTAGTCCAATTTAGGAAAATGGAAACCAAGATTTCAAAGTCAAGATAACTCTTTCAAGGCTAGAGATATGAGTTTCATTTTTTGCCTTTGTCTTCGGGTAGCTTCCAGATTGGACACCACAGGATTGTAACATATGGTAAATAGGAATATTCATTTGTTCCTCATTCCCATGCCATTTTGCACCTTTTTTGTGCTTTTGGACCTTTTTCCCTTTTGAGTCCTCCTCATGCCTTTCTTTCTGAATTTTTTTATTCAGGCTCCTCTATCCATAGTGTCCTTTTGTGTGAGAGATATATGGAATTTTCCGCTCACGGATGGATAAGAACTTTTGGAAATTTTGTACTCATATGATTTAGTACCTTGTTTTGATACATATTTCTTTCTTAGGAGTTTTGACTCTTTTTATCCTTTTGGATTTCAATTCTTGGCATGGGATCATTTATATATAATATCCTGTTTACCCTGCTTCCTTTCCATGGGTATTTTGTTGTCACCCCCTAGGACATTTTTAAGTGTGAGATGAATGGAGCCTCGAAATAGTATTCCGGACCTTTTAATCTTGAGTTACTTTACAGGGATTAAGCAGGACTTCAATGCGTTCATAGCCATTTAGGAAAACTACTAAACTAGAAGAAATTCTATCAGATAAAACCATAATACACAGCCTTATAATCAAGGATTTTAGTTAATCCAGAATTCTAATGCTCTCCATGCAACCAAAGTTTGCTTCTTTTTATTGAAATCAAATAACAAATTTAAACTAAAACAAAACTAAACTTCATGACTCAAAGACTCAAAAAGACGGCCAAGCCAGATTATTTATATACAAGATAGAGGAAGACAACTGAAACTCAGGAAAAATAAGGCTTGAGAACTAAACTATTTACTGGTAAATTCTCTTCCCACCCTTGTAGATCTTATAACTTATAAGTAGAAGGGCCAAGCTTTGACACAATCTGAAAAGGGCCTACCCACAACTACTGGAATTTAGTATGCTTTCCTTTCTCATCATGGGGGTGGTCCCATTCGAGAACCAGATCTCCCACTTTAAAGTCTTTTGTTCCTACCTTATGTTTGTCGAACCATCTCTTTATTACCTCCTGCTGTTGCTTAAAGTGCTCTCTGGCCTTAGATCTAGCCTCTTTTGCTTTCAGAAGATTATATATCCTTATTTGTAAGACTTCACTCTCCGACCCTATAGACTCTTGAGCTATTATGGAAGAGGGTAGCATGATGTTGGGGGGCAGAATGGATTCTTTACCATACAGAAGGGTATATGGAGACACTCCTATCGAAGACTTGGGGGTGACTCTATCGGCCCAAAGGGCGTTTGGTAGCGCTGAGTGCCAACTCCTCTGGTTCTCTATCACAGTCTTCTTTAAAATTCTAATCAGATTTTTGTTAGTAGATTCAGCCAGGCCATTTCCTTGTGTATAGTAATTAGCAGAATAATGCAACTTTATCCCGTTATCATGAGCAAAAGCAGTTAATTTAATTGATAAAAGGTAAGTACGATTATGAAATACTAACGAAACTGGAACTCCAAACCTGGTCATAATGTGGTCTTGTAGGAAACTGATGACTGCGTCCTCATTTATTTTGCACAGTGGGATGGCTTCGACCCAGTGAGTGAAGTAATCGGTCGTGGTCAGAATATACTTGTGTTGTAGGGAAGAGTTTGACTTTATCTCCCCAATAATTTCCAACCCCCATTTCTCGAATGGCTCCGTGATCATCACAGGCTTCAGTGGTGCAGCTTCTTTAGATTGTCTTCCACTACACCTTTGACAAATATCACACTTCCTGACATGGGCATGTGCGTCCTCGAAAAGCGTGGGCCAATAGTAACCGGATTTGAGAATTTTGTGAGCTGTGGTATCTTCTGAAAAATGTCCCCCAGCAGGCCCGTCATGCATTTCTGTCGTTACTTTCGTCGCATCTTCTTTCTCTAAGCATCTGAGAAGAACTCCGTCGTAGTTTTTTCTAAACAATATCCCTTCAATAATTTGGTAGGAGGCTGATTTGAGACGCATCGCTCTTCTTTGCTTAGAATTCCAATGTTCTGGCAACAATCCTGCCTGAAGGTAATGCACGAGGTCTCTATACCAAGACTCGGGGGATGTGAACAAAGGACATACATCCATCAGATGTAACTCAGCTTCATCTACCCATGCATGTTCTTCATTGCTTCCATTTTTAGTCATCATTTTGCACAGCCCTTGCCCTTTAACTATAGAAGCTAGTCTGAATTCAAGGTCATACTCTTGAAGAGCGGTTACCCAATTGCCCCTTCTTTCTCCTAACTCCTTTTGCATAAACAGTGACCTCACAGCTGGATATGGGATGATCACCTTGGTTCGATTTTTTAATATGTAGGGCCTGAATTGTTTCACTGCTTTGAATATCATGTAAGCTTGTTTATCAATAGCTGGGTAATTTAGTTCAGCCCCTTGTAGACCAGTGCTCATGAAAGATATTGGGAATTCATCCCCCCCATCTTCCTTTTGAGTAATCACAACTGCTAGCGAATCATCAGATGCAAAAGTATACAAAATAAAATATTTATCAAAATCTGGCCTTTTTAGGGAGAGCGCATGTGCAACAACAGTTTTAATATTCCTAAATGCATTCTTCTCAACCTCGGTCCATTTTAACTATGCATTTTGCTTCACCATTTGCTGCAGAGGTTTGACAATCTAGGCAAAATCTGGCACGAACCTTCGAACGAATTTTATTGTTCCCATAAATGATTGCATCCCATTTTTATTATGGGGCAAGGGGATTTGTTCAATGGCCCTGATCCTTTCTGGATCTATAGATATTCCTTTCTTTGAAACTACATGACCCACCAACTTACCTTCTGTAACAGTGAATACACACTTCCTGGGATTGAGTGAGATGCCGTATTTATGGCAGCGTTCAAAAATATGCCTTAGATGAAACGTGTGCTCTTCTCTCCTTTTTGAGAATATTGTAATATCATCAAGGTATATTACGACACTATGGCCAATCAAACCGCGGAAGACTATGTCCATCGCCCTCTGAAACATAGCACAAGCATTTATAATCCCAAAGGGAATTCTTCTGTAGGTGAAGGTTCCCCATCTGGTCTTGAATGTTGTCTTCAGTCTGTCCTCTTCGGCTACTAATACTTGATTGTAGCCTAAGAAACCGTCTAACAAAGAAAATAGTTCAGAACCGAAGACCATTTGTAGTAGTTGCTCCATAGGTGGAACAGGATAGTTATCTTTATCTGAAGCCCGGTTTAAATTCCTAAAATCCACGTATAGCCTTATTTCTCCAGACTTTTTCCTCACTGGCACTAGATTTGAGACCCATTCAGAATGTCTGACCTTAAAAATGATCCTAGAATCCAATAATTTCTTGACTTCACTCTAGATCAGAGGTTCCAATTTTGGGTGCATTTTTCTGAAAGGTTGCTTGTAAGGTTTGATGCCAGCTCTGATAGGGATAACATGCTGGATGATGCTGGTGTCATATGTCTTCAAATATTCGTATGTCCAGGTGAAAACATCTTTATATTGATTAAAAGTACTGATAAACTTATCTCTTTCTGCTGGTGAACAACATTTTCCAATATTCACATATTTAGGATGTGTTTCAGTCCCTAAATTTATCAATTCGAACTGTAGAGATGATCTGTGAGTCTTCAGGTTAGATGGTTTTCTGAATTTTTCATTTAGATCGAACATTCTTTCTAAGGTTCTGACTCCTTTGGGGATGAAGTTGTCATATTTCAGCTCGACTTGATGCTCTTCATCATCAATGATCGCTCCTTTAAATACCTCGTCATTGGTTAAGCATTCTATAATTTGTTGATCGTCATCGAACACTCGTAAGTTGGTAATCATATCAGGGACCGAAGGCCTAAAAAGCAATTCAACGGAGCATCGATTATTAGTAGGCACAAGCCTAGCAGCTGATGTGGCCAATAAGTGAGCTGCTGCATTTTTTAATATTGGAATTGATATAATATTAAATGCATCAAAAAATTTGAGAAGGTCCCATACCTCATTCTGATAAGCCTTTAAGTGAGGAGAAACACAATGTATTTGATTCCAGATCTGTTTTACAACTATTTCAGAATCCCCAAATTTTTTTAGATTACTTACCTTTAATTCGATTGCTTTCCTTAATCCCTACACCAACGCTTCATACTCAGCTATATTATTCGTACATTCAAACTCTAACCTACATGACAGGAAATGTTTATTCTTCTGGGGGTTGATCAGGACACAGCCAGCCCCTGACCCTTCTAACGTCTTAAATAATGTCCATAAATCGCTAACTACTGCATGAGAATCTATTCCTACTGCTAAGTTTACTATGTTATAGTCGATTTCATCAGCCTGTGAAAATCGAAGGAGATTAGGCTGGGTGTCTGACATGTTGCTGGCTTCTTTTGCTTGGTAATTTCCTAGTTCCAACTTAATAAAATAATTTCCCAACACAGAATCCACTGGTTCATTCTTCTCCTCAAGTTGAGTAACATTGTATTTCATGTGAGGCTCCCTCATAATTTTAATTTGGTTCGAACTTCCTTTATATGGAAGCCACAAACGTGACCAATCATAGGCAAAATATCCATTTAGTTTGGCCGAACAATCTCTACTCAGAACAAGACCATAAGCGTCTGGTATGTTGGCCACCACAATATCAATAACTTGGCACACTTTATCATTTGAAGCCAGGCAGACTAGGACATCCTCCATCTCACCAACTACCTTTACATTCGTCCTTTCCAACTGAAGCACCCTCCAAGTGGATGTCTTAGGCTGCCCATTTATCTTTTTGCAGACTGATATTAGCATGACGTTAACCGACGCCCCTGAGTCTACCAGGAAATTATGTACGTTGTGATTAAAAATTTCAAAAGCGAGGAGGAAAGGTGGATGCTTGTTCTTAGACTTACCTCCAATGTTGTTTTCTCCAATTTCTTCCTCTTCTTTGGGTTGATTGTCAGATGGAAGATTCTCATCTGATGCTTCAAGTGCTTTCAATAGTCTTTCTTTTTGCTACGGCACTTTACACATTTTGAATAGTGAAACATTCACCTTTACCTTCTTTATATCTTCCACGATGTCATAATCCATTTGCGGTTCAATGGGGTGCGTCTTATTCACATTCATTTTTTCTTCATTTGGATTGGCAAACGTATCCTTCTGCCTAGGATCTTGGCTGGTAATAGTGAATTCAGGAACTTTATCAGCTGAGGAATTCTTTTGAAATTTTTTAACATTTTTTTGCAGCTTTTTGATTTTCAGGAGTATGAGACTGTCTTCTTTAATTGACCCTTGGATCCTTGTTGTTACATTGGTCTCCAGGACGTCCTTGTAATTCTTTTCTTCTTCAGCATCAAATAACGAAACATAATTCCACAGAACCATGGTCTCATCTTTCTGTTCTTTCGTTGAAGTGGCACTGTCCTTTTTTTCTCCATCTCCATGTTCTGTTAATTTAGAATCCAACAGCTGATTCATAACAAATGTCATTGAGTTTATCCATTGAGGACATTTCTTTTCAGAATGGGGTTGTTGGTGGAAAGTGCAAAAATTGTCCATTCCTACCTCTGTTAAATTCATTGATGCTGAATTGTGAGGAGGAGGTTGGGATTGATTGTTATCCTCCCTTTTCTTGTAATAGGGATTTTAGAACTTTTGAGTTTCCTTCTCTTTTTCGAAGTCTATAATTCTGTTGGAAATCTTCTGCATCATTTTTTCCATACCTTCAAAATCAGGTGATTGCTCTCCCTTAGGTTTATTAAACAACAATGTTTTCCTTCCCACCATTTTCTCTCCTGACCGTTCGGGATAATCTTTGATACTTTCATTTTCAGCCTCTACCTTTTCTGCCTCCTCATATGTTTCTGCCAAAGTAGGCTTGGCCTTCATTTTAGCGAACATGGCCAACACGGGTCCTAAAGCCGAAGTATAATACTCAATCAAGACTTTATCCGAAGGTTTGTCAACTTTAGAAAAATTCTTGAGGTACGCTGCAAATCTTTGAGTGAAGCTATGCACCTTCTCCTTTCTCTCTTTATTTAAGGTGCATATCCCTTTCATGAGGGCTGCATGAGTCTTTTGAGTTGCATACTTACTTCTAAATATTCTTTCGAAGGTATCCCAATCAGGGATAGAGTTTGCAGGAAAACCAAAATACCATGATGCTGCAACTCCTTTAAGGGTGTGCGAGAAAAGTCTACAAACTACATCCTCATGCTCCCCAGCCCTTAACCCTTCTATTGCCAAGTAAAAAATTTGCATGTGGTCATATACTAGTATCTTCTCACTTGGGTCGAATTTGGGCAGCATCTTTTCAAAGGATTGAGGTAAATCATGTAATGGAGGTGTTAGGTTTAGAGGTGATCTGGCTCTCCAGGTAGGTGGTGGATTCGGTGGGTTGGGTGGTTGATTGGCGTTAACGCCTGCCATGAGTCTTGGGGGAGAGTGAGGAGGTGAGCCAATAGGAGTGTGAGCAGGGGAACTGTGAGGAGTATTCGGGCCTTCTTGATTCAAAGGCAATACAACTTCTTGTAAGGCTGTCTCTACTAGCTCTTCCCAATCTCCAACCAGCACTGAGTCTTCCAATATAGGACGATCTTTCCTTTTATATTCTCTTCTGGGTAATTCAGGGATGATCGTCAATCCTCCAATATTCTTCACGTATGCCCTGGTGTGTCTTCTGAGGTTATTAACAACCTCGTTGTCAACAGAAAACAAATGTTCTCTACCCCTTTCTTCTGGAATTGGATGGTGAAGTCCACTTCTTTCTGAACTGTTACAAGTGGAAAATTCTCGGGAAAACGGGTTTCCTCGGCCAGCCATGCAATGGCGGCCCTCCTTCTAGCGCCAGAAACTGTTGAGGCCTGGAAATTCGTAGGCAACAACAGTAAGGGATTCTCCCCAGTCAACGTTCCCAACTAGCCCGTGACTTTTTGGTATAGGGAATCCGTCCAGTTTGCGGTCCAACTATCGTAGGTCAAAAACAAAAGGGTTCACCGGTTATGGCCCGGTCCACCATATATATTTTTGTATTTTTGACTTAAAGTATTATATGCACATGCCTAATTAACAATGCAGGGTGACAAAAATGCAAGGAGCAGTCACAACGTGATGCGCAAGTTCTTACCTCTTGTCTTAGGACTCACAAGCATCTAAATCACCTATGCAACAATAAAAAAAAACTAACTAAACTATCTCTAGAGAGCTGGATATTAATTCATGGGTAATGCACTACTGTTCATCTGTTATGGCAAATCGCAAATAGTAGTTCTTATAACCAAACATATAAACAAGAGTAAAATTATACATGACAAGATAGCTCATCAACAATTAAAACATCCCATTACTCATAGTGGAAGAACATCATAAAGATACTGAAGAATATTTAGACAAGAACATAGGTTCAAGCAGTTAGAACACTCTCACAGCTAATGAAACACAGTTGAATACAAAATAGTTCCCATTCAACATCTTTCATTTAAATGCATTGATCCATTCCACATAGCACTTTATCCAACAGGTAAAATTTTCACTTTTTGGTTTGTAAAACGAAATAGTTCCTCTTACAAGCAAAAGTTTACAAGTTTGCCAGGGAAAAAGCCCCTGTAACTTCTAACTTTCAAATATTTAAACAAAACCAGTAGACCGCTTGGATTCCTTCCAAACGTGTGACTTTTCGGTTCTTTGAACATTTCATAACCCTCCTTTCATCTTTTCTGCGCATGCTCATGATCGGCTGAGTAACCGACGGTCCTTTCAGAGCTGCAGCTTTGTTGCTTTCCATTTTTTGTCTTTTACTTTGCCCGCGCCCCTTGAGATCCTGCCTCCTATCTATACCTTCGCGCTGCGGCAATATGAAAAGTCTTTTGGATCTTCCTGCAGTTAATCAATGTGTATCATTCACCGGGGTTGCATTCTAAAAATAAACGTAAAATTAAACCAACTAAAATGACTAATCTACAAGAAATGGCCAAGTGCGCCACTTGTTCTGAGAATTTTAACAAACGCCGATACCACTACCTCGTCCACCTACAGGCTCGACAGACATTATCAACGATGAAAAACATAAAACTCATCGGCAGCTCAAAATACTAACATCAGAAGAGAAGATTCATTCACCATCGCATATGCGGGTCTTACAAGCGGCGGGTACTGCGAATCCACTTAAGCCTATCAGAGTCGAGAAAGATACGACCTAAGATGCGGGCGGGAAAGTTCTCATTCAGAATTCGGAGAGACATTGACATCAGAAAATGAGTGATTTTCACAGCCGCAACGACGGAAGAGAAATGACTACGGTCATGCGATTAAAAGATCAGCACGCGTCGGCGGGCGGAGCGCTATACATTTCGGATGATTAGCTGCTTTGGGATCCGCAACGATGGAAGCAAAAAGATTATAGACATGCGAATAGAATCGAAGGGCGGAGCGCTTTATACTTCGGGTAGCTAGCTGGTTTGGGAGCTGCGACGACGAAAGAGAAAAGGCTACATCTTTTGATCAAATAAAAATTTGACGCCTGATCAATAAAATATTAAGTGTTCAAAAAAGCTTTAAATTCAGCGACGGTCAAAAACCTGTTCACCTCCGAAACAACGGGCCTTCGAAGAATGATTAGCAAAACCAAAAACAAATTCAAAACACACGCAACTTCTGAAAATCAAGATGAGAGTTAATCTCAAAAAAAAAAAATCATTCAAAATTAAAGCATGACCAAAAATAGTTCATGGATCCAAATGATTCAACACAGCATTAAAGTCATCAAGGGGGGTCCAAAATTTTAAAAAATTGGGGAGAACAGTTACAGCTGCAACATGTTCCTATGCTACTCAGTCACCTATCATTAACAGAGAAATGAAAATGATCACCAACAACTAAAATAGAGAATTTTTATTAAACTGAAGAAAAGTTTTACAAAGAGTTTTCTCCCCCTCCTCTTCAAAAACAAAGAGGTATATATAATATGATTACAATGGATATCAGGTCGACCACCTCTTGCTAAAAATAGAGGTTCATTATTGTTGTAACAACTACCCACGAATTTAGAAAACAACTAACAATAATTTCTGGAAAAGTTGGTTTCATAGAATCACAATTTTCTCCCAAATGGCTATGAATTTGGTGACAATTCCTCGTTGTGATTGAAATGGGCCTATTCTGCACAAAACCCATGTGCCCAAATTTTCAATTTCACTTCTATTTGGCTGCAAATCTAGCCTGAAAATCATCTATTTATTAAAAACACGTGGTCTGCATGGGCGTCTAGATGAACGTCTAGATGACCTGTATCTAAGATTTGTTCATAAGTGTGGATTTTGAGCGGATTTTCTGCTAGCTCGTTGGCCACATTGACTATTGAGTGCTGATTTATTGGATTCTAGTTGTGTTCCATTGATTGGGTGCCAGGTTCTTGTTTCTTCCCTCCCTCACGTGATGCATGTGTTAATCCTCCACTATGCGTGCATTACTTCATGGCCTGCACATATATAATAAATAGTTATGTTGAATAAAGAATACAACATAATACCATAAAGTTACTATGTATGAAACTATGTGATTATTTGCTTTTGGATATACTTAAAAGGCACACATAATATTAAAGAAAGGCGGGGTAATAATTTAAATGGTTTATGAGCATGATAAAATGCAACGTGAGGTGCCTTGCCACGATTTAATGTATTAAACAAACAATTAATATTTACCACTTTTTAATAAGTTTTATGTGTTACTTTATATGGCATGAAAACATTATCACATTAAAAAATTTCATCTTAAAGTTAAACCAATTCTTTCAAGCTAATGATTACCTTATTACTTTAAATTTGATGATTGTTTCATGGTTTCAATTTGCACATGTAGAATCGAAAGAAATAGGTAAGCCAAACCAGTAAACTAACATGCAATTAAATCTAATTCAGAACTCAGCACTGAAAGAAGAGGCTGAATGGAGTGCAGAATGTCTATTATTTGCAAAATACTACATTTAATACATAAAAATAAGATATTTGTCTTATTTTATATTTACGAGATTTTAATTAATAAAATATAGTAAAATGTAACCTTATTGAACATAGATGTATTAAATTACGATAAATAAGTCAAAAATTAATGTAAATAAAACCATTATAAAAGACAATTTCAAGGCCCAACATACCACCAATCCAAAGGTATGGCACGTCCTCGTGCCATGAATGAATCGGAAATGGTCTTTCATTTAATCAAAAAATGTGTTTGATTGTAAATAGTTTATGGGAAATCGTTCAACAAAACTAAGCCAAATTTATTATGACAAAAAAACTACAATTTAGGAAAAAAAGTTATATTATGAAATGATCAAAACAACTTCATTTTATTTAATATTTCTTCATACATACACTTCCGCCACTGGTAATAATTCATTCTTATGAAGATCATATAAATTGAGACTCTCTCCCTGAGACCGAAGGTATGGCATGTTCTCATGCCATGAATGAAGAAATACAGGATTAAAATAAAAAAAATGAGGGTATATATATTCTATAAAGCCTATAGAAAACCAATCATCCCTGCTACTTCTCAAATGTTTATTGTTATTCAGGTAATTATGGACAAATTTTGCATTTCAACTTCATTAGACTCCTAAGTTTATGGGTCCCAATTCTAGGATAGTGATATCCTAGGTATAGTATGAATTTATAAAACATGGTCTTAAGTGTAACTTACAAACATTCTCAAATGACAGATTGAAGGAGTTCATTTTCTTTAGATCAACCATACATACCTTCCTCCAGTAGACCCACAACAAATTTTACTATCACAAAGTTATTTTCATATTTTTTCTCTCTTTTTTGACTTTTTCTCTCTCTTTTTAACAAGCTGTTCTCCCCAGGCAGATTCCCCTCTTTCAATTGGGCCTATTCAGTACCCCATCGGGTTTACGTGGTCATACCACGGGCTGGTACCTACTGCCAACGAGCCTGTTTAGTACCTCGATGGGTTAAACTATTAAACCTATTTTCTATCAAAGGTTCATGTCCCAATGTTTCCAGTCCCTATAGTTATTCGACAAATTATTTTTCCTATGAAGGAGTGGTGGGGGAGTAGCTATGAAAACCATGCTACAGGGTGGGATGGTATGAGGATTGGAGGACAGCTAGTATTCTCTTTTTTTATTATCATGGAACCAAAATAAAGGCTGCAAGAGGAATCGATTGATGGATTTAGTGTAAAGTAGATGGAGCCATAAGATAAT
The DNA here is from genome assembly GCA_001517045.1 of Pseudotsuga menziesii. NCBI lineage: Eukaryota > Viridiplantae > Streptophyta > Pinopsida > Pinales > Pinaceae > Pseudotsuga > Pseudotsuga menziesii. The sequence continues at coordinate 518,798 of LPNX011071523.1, forward strand.
GAGTGAAAGGTGTCTCTAATCCCAAAATTCATCTCTTTCATATAGAATTATAGTAGTGTTCCCCACAAAATAGGAATTTCATTCACCCTTATGCTACCCTGTAGTAAATATGCTTAAATAACATGCTCTGATAATTAAGCTAGGATGTATGAGTGACCTCTAGGTTTTAGATAGACCTTAATTTATGACAAATCTCCATGAATTTTAAATTTGGTCTTGGGTAACTGGTATAATTAGAAATATGCATGTATGAAAATGAATAATGATCTAAAATTGTTTTGGTTTAGTCATTAACATGATATTTTTCATAGTTCTTTTATTTGAAAAAGAAAACAAACAAAAAAAACAAAGTTACATTATTCCCTAAACTAAGAATGCAACATTTTATTTATATACATAATTCCCTACCCTAAGAAGAAAGAAAACGTGTTTATTCAAGTATATGAGCTTTTCCAATAAAACAAAGTGCAAAGCAAAATGAGAATTGTAACTTTATCCACATATGAAAAGATTGTTGCAGTGATTACCTGACTTTGGAAGTTCAACCAACTTACTTTTCTTTGCATCAACAGGTGTCAAATGAAGGAATGGTGTTGCAGTCGAGTTACCTCTTGAAACCATCTTTCGATGTAGTCTTGGTACTCACCTTCCTTCACTGTGTCATACAGATCCCCTTCTTCTAATTTCGCAGTTGCTTGAGCACATGATGGATCTATTAGCTTGCATGTGGAGAACTCTTTAATTTTAGGTTGCTCTCCTTTGGATGCAATCCCCAATGTATCAGCTTGTTTTGCAGTCTCACAAAGAATATCTTTTTGTAGTTCTTGGGATTTTAGTTCATCTGTTATTTCAGGAGAGGTTGATAAGATCTCAACTGATGTCAATATCTTTTATTCTTGAGAGATCGAGATCCCAGTCATTGCTAGGATTTTAGGAAGTTCTCTCATGCTAATGAGCACCTTTGAATCCATTTTGTTCGTTGAAATGTCTTGCTTCACACAATGATTAGTCTCTGGGGTTCTTACAACACCCAAAAATTTTAATTTTAATTTTTATATTTTTTCTTTACTTTAGAATGTAATTACAAAACATATTACACACTTGAAAATAAAATACCTTATGACAAACATAAACACACCTAAAAAAAATGAATCGAACGTAACAAATTTGAATGCAACACGTAATCTTGTTGAAGAGATAACACACTTGTATAAGAGTAAATGGAAGGAAAGTAAACTACCTAAAATTACAAGGAACTTGTATATGAAATTAAATTATGGCAAAGTAAACTATCTATGTTTGCAGAAAGAAAAATACACCTAACCATGGGAAAGTAAACTACCTACATTTGCATAAAGAAAAGTACACTTAAGGGAAATAAATCAAACTTTGTGTGAAGTAAACACACCTGTGAAAAAAAAGGAACAACAAATCTTTGGGGTGACCCACTAAAGTGGATGCGTGAGGCTGTCACACTATGAAAATTTCATAGTGAAGTCGTCTTTGCATCTTATCATTTTCCATCCCCCTTGCTGTGTAATGTAAAGACAACCTATATACCCTCATCTACCTAGACTCTAATATCTTTATCACCACCGCGGCAATGGCACCAAAATGTTGGGTAAAATATGCACTATCTAATTCAACACTTAATTGTCAAACTGGGAAGGGAGCTTCTGAGATGCAAACACTATATGTGCAGGATTGAAGGCTTGAACTAACCTGAGCTAAATAGAGATGAAAATGCACTAACATGCAACTATATGATTTTAATCTACATGCGTGACTTTCATAATTCAAATGTAAGAATTTTAATTTATTTATGAAAATAGGAATCTAACTAAGAACTTGAAAACTGACTACAATTTCAAATCTAATCTAATGTATTCTATAAAGACAAGAAACTGATTAATAACTGAGATTCAAACTAGTCTAACGCTATGCTAATTTATTCTAGAAAGCAGTTGCTTGGTCTGAAAGTGATTTAACTAATGAGAGAAAAACTAACTACTTGCAGAAAATTCTCTGATCTATATTATAAATTGGAGACTATTCCATGTATGCATAAGTAAATGCTTATCTAAGAATGCAAGTGTAACTGAGTAATGGAAATCAATGAATTATTTAATTGCAAATTCATAGAAATCGAAACAAGTAACTATGGATTCGTAGAAAGAAAAACAAATATTATTCTAAAGACCAAGCATAAATAAATGCGTTGCAAAACAATAAACTAATCAAAGAAAACTAAACTTGGAGCTTTATAATCAAATATAAAACTAAGTACAAAACAATAGCTGAAAATATATTCAATCTGTAAGCAAACCTACAATAGAAAAACAAAATACTTATACTCTACCTCTTCAGCAAACTATACCATAAACTAAATAATGTTAACTGATCATAAAAAGATCATGCAACTAATTTACAACTTGAAAAGTAAACTTACACTAAACTAGGTTATGTGAACTTTTATCATCAAACTTTAAAATACTGAAAACCAATGCATCTTTAAAATCTGAATGAACCTATTAAGCTTGAATTTGAATCTAAGTACTAATCGTTTACATCTAATTGAATGAAATAACTTGAAGAAATAAAACTAACAAAGCCTAAGACAATGAAATGCTGTGTAATTGAAAATGAAAGGTTGATTATGGACTCAAATGAAAAATACAAATGGAATGGTGGACCTATTTCAGAAATTAGACAAGTTAATATTCAACGAAGTAGATGACAACATTTTAAACAAACTTAATCTAATATAGGTTTTAGGCATGAAAACAAATGAAAGTAACTCATAAAATATCTAAGTCAAGATAAAAAGTAAAAGTAAAACTATTTCTCATTTGAATCAGTAAAATATATGTTGAATATAAATGGCTTTTATCATTATTAAAACTGAAATAATTAATCTATGTGTTAATATAGAACTAAATATGAATTGTTAGAGGTGGATTTGAATCCCAACTAGCTACATAACACGGTGGAATGCTAGAAAATTAACCTCTACCTTAACTAACTATTTCTACAAAAACAAAATACTAAAAATTCTGAAAATGAATTAAAATTCTAAGTCGAAGTGCGAATTAAAGACTGAATGCCAATCTGCATTAAGGTGCGAACAGAAGGTTGAAAAGCAATCGACACAGAGGGACGGACAGAAGGATGAAAAACAGTCTACACAGAGGGACGAATAGAAGGATAAAAAGATAGTCGAAACAAAGGGATGACTGACCGACCATATGGATTCTGAAGGAAAAAAATACATAAAAACGCAAGAAAAAAAAAACAAAGTGTCACCTATAGGAAAAAAAACATTTGCTTGCAGAAATGAAGTAACTTACACAAAAACGTAATATATATATATATATATATATACACACACACACACACACACACACACACACACACACAAAATGAATTAGCTACAAACATAAAAAGAAACTGATGAATATACACAAATAGAACCTCTGGTTGTTGGGGGGCCTTCTCAGCAATCAGGGGCTGCGATCCTACGCTACGCAGTCATAGATCATTAACAGAGAAACACGAATGGGATCACCAACAGCTGAAATAGAGACTTTTTATTAAACTGAAGCAAAGTTGTACAAATATTTTTCTCCCCCTCATCTTCAAAACCAAAGAAGTATTTGTAAGATGATTACAATGGAGATCAGGTCGACCACCTCTTGCTAAAAATTGAGGTTCATTACTGCTGTAACAAGTACCCACGAATTCAAAAAATGACTAACCACAATTTTTGGAAAATTTGGTTTCAGAGAACCGTGATTTTCTCCCAAATGGCGATGAATTTGTTGAAAATTCCTCACTATGACCGAAATGGGCCTATTCTACACAAAATCCATGTGCCAAAATTTTGACTTTCACTTCTGTTTTCTCGCAAATCTAGCCCAGAAATCAACTGTTTGTTAAAAACACGTGGTCTGTATGGGCGTCTTGATGAATGTCCGGATGACCTTTAACTAAGATTTGTTCATAAATCTAGATTCTAAGTGGATTTTCTGCTAGTTTGTTTTCCACATTGACGATTGAGTGTTGAGTTGTTGGATTGTGGTTGGGTTCCATTGATTGGGTTCTAGGTTCTTGTTGCTTTCCTCCCTCACGTGATGCATGTGTTAATCCTTCACTATGCGTGTATTACTTCATGGCCTACACATATATAATAAATAGTTATGTTGAATAAAGAAAGCAACGTAATACCATACAGTTACTATGTATGAAACTATGTGATTATTTACTTTTGGATATAGTTAAAATGCACACATAATATTAAAGAAAGGTGGGGTAATAATTTAAATGTTTTATGAGCATGATAAAATGCAATGTGAGGTGCCTTGCTATGATTTAATGTATTAAACAAACAATTAATATTTACCACTTTTAAACAAGTTTTATGTGTTACTTTATATGGCATGAAAACATTATCACTTTAAATAATTTCATCTTAAAGTTAAACCAATTCTTTAAAGCTAATGATTACCTTATTACTTTAAACATTATTACTTTAAAGTTAATGATTATTTCATGGGTTCAATTTGCACATGTAGAATCGGAAGAAACGGGTAAGCCAAACCAGTAAACTAACATGCAATCAAATCTAATTCAGAACTCAGAACCGAAAGAAGAGGATGAATGGAGTGCAGAACATCTATTATTTGCAAAATACTACATTTAATACATAAAAATAACATATTTGTCTTATTTTATATTTACGATATTTTAATTAATAAAACAGAGTAAAATGCAACCTTATTGAACATAGATGTATTAAATTACGGTAAATAGGTCGAAAGTTAATGTAAATAAAAACATTATAGAAGAAAATTTCAAGGCCCAACAGGGATTTTTCAACTAAACCTCCAATTATTAGAACAAATCAATTGTTCTTACACAGTGCTGATAAGTTTCATGATTTCATCAGGGCTAGTTGTGGTCCCTTTCTCACATGTTCACACCCCCTCGGTGGAATTGTAATAATGAAATAGCATGATGGCTTATTTTTGCAAATGGAGTGTCCTTCTTAGGACTTAGTCATCAAGGTCATAATCCTTGAGTCTTTTTTCCTCATGGATTATGTGACACTTTTTTAAGCAACATATAATTTTTGAGTTTTTTCACTCAAAATCCTCCAAAGCCGGGATGGTGAAATTGATGTTTATGAATTAAAAGGTTATTAAAGCCTAGGGTCTATGTATTATACCATACTATTAATAGTCCCAAAGTTTTGTGAACATGCGTTAATTCTTTCATAGAATTTTTTAATTTTTATTTTTTAATAAAATCATCGATAAGGTGTATTTTATTTGTAAAAGTTCAAAAGGTCGTAAATTTGGGCCTAGGAAGCTAATTTGGTTATGGGGATGATAGATTGGGATCCAGAGCCCCCACTAAATCCTTAAACCCACTTCCAAGAGTCAAATTAGTAATATTCACTTTATAATTTTCAATTATTAATTTTGATCTTCTCTATAAAATGACTTAGAGAGTCAAATAAATGGAAAATTGGAGAAAATCCAATTACTAAATCAATGGAAGCTTGTATGGTGCTTGTCTTTGAGGTGTGAGGTTCTTGAGGATATTGTTTGGGGAAATTATGAGCATAGAGGAGCATCTTCAACCATCAAAGGAGGAGCTCCAACTCACTTCCACAAAAGGGGCCACATTTTCTCATGGAGGGTGTGTCTTGCCACTTGGATGAAGTGGTTAGAGGAGGTAGGCTTCCCAAAACAAGTGGGATAACTCACGAGAGGTGGAATCCTCCTCTCTCTTCTCCCAAAAATTAAAACCTCTTCCCATGATTTTATCAACCCTGAAATCCACCTCACACTTGGAAAATTTTCCCCCTTGGGGGTTGAGCTCCTTTTTAGCTATAAAAGCAGGGTCTTTCTCCTCTTTCAACCGGATGTATTAAACCTCCACCCATTTTAATTTTGTTGCTGATATTTTTTTAATAATATTGAAGGATTTGGATGCTAGTATATGTTATTTCATTGTGAGCTTGTGACTTGGTCAAATTTGAGGTGAAATTGGATGAATCTCATGCATTATTTTTGTCAAATGAAATGTTTAGTTCTAGTTTAATTTTAATAAGTATTTGCTGCTGTAAAATTACTTACTTATGCTTTCCTACTTTTTTGATTGATGCGATTAACTATATCTAGCCTTTGTCTGTATGAGAAATTTCCTAGTTTTTGCAAGATTATCTCAGGTGAAAGAGGCTTGGAGTTCGGTTGCATACACTTATATTTTAAAATATCCATTTTGTTGTGTTTAACATTGTTATCTTGCATATCCATATCTCCTTCACTTCTTTCAAGTACAAGCTTAGGAATTCCACTCTTCTTCTCTAAAAATTGGTTAATAGGATGCGTAAATTGAGATCGTGGCTGCCCCTGCAGGTATATACCAACAATAAAACCTTCAAATTCATGTAAGAATAAAACAAATACAACTTAAACTTTCATATCATATGTATATTATCATCATTACAGAAAATTTACAGTGTACTTTACCTGCAGATGATAATCTCTTTCACGCCTTAAAAGAGTCGTTACTGCAAATCGTTTATTTTTTTTCAATGTGTCAATCTTCCTTTTCCCGGGGATTGCTCTCCCATTGAAGCTATCACGGAGCTAATCAAAGGCCATTTTCATGTTTAGGGAGCTACAATACTATCGCTTTCTTCTCTTAACCCTAAGGCTAAAATCTGGTTCATTGTAATTATATTTTTAGTAATATGAAGAAAAAGGAAAAAAAAACAATGGGATGGACTTTCACATTTAGTTGAACTTTATAGAATTATGTTTTTCCTTAAATAAAGTTTGGATTGGTGTGAAAACTTGTTATGGACTCATTGCGCCGAGAGGTGATCTATAGGCCAGTATGGGGTAGATCTTGTAATGTTATGTAACGTTACATAATGTTATGTTGGCTATAAAAAAAAAATAGAAAATTAGAAGAAAAAAAACAACAACGATATAAATAGCAAGAAGTATCACAAACTACATCATAGCTAGCTACCTTAATCCAGCAACAACAACAACCACTGTGACAACAACAATAAACCTAGGTAAGAATTTTAAATTCGCTAATCAACAATCAATTCAGATATTCTTTTTGCAGGTAATATTTGTATTATTTAGATATTTAGATATTCTTTAGATATTCTGTGCAAGATATCCAGGTTCAAACCACACAGAAGATCGACAGGATTAAGTAAATCTTTTTGTTACTTTTGCGGCTCACCATAATCTCAATCCTTAAATAACATGCATACTTAAATAAAGCTGTTAACCCAGTCATACGTTATTCAAATGATCCAAAAGAAACAATCAATTCAGATATTCTTTAGATATTCTTTTTGCAGGTAATATTTAGATATTCTTTAGATAAAATGATACCTCAATAACTTATGTAGGCCAACGCAGTATATAAAATGATCCCAGAATTTCTTTGAAAAAACATTTTTCATAGGCGGGATTTGGATAAACCAACAACAGGGAACCCAAAAAAGCAAAGTTGTCACAAGTAATGTTATTATGCGCTCTGATTTTAGGCCAAGCAAAAATGACCCTCTCAGAGAGTGAGATCTCAGAAAATTAACAGCTGAAACATGCGCCACACTTCCATAAAAAAGGAGACCCCCTCAAAGACTGAGATATCAGAAAATTAGCGGCTAAAACATGTGCCACACTTCCATTAAAAAGGAAAAACATTCATACCATATTAGCTCACCCACCACTTCTATTAAAAAGGAAAAAATATACATCCCATAAGTTTGACATATGGAAATAACAAAATCCCATGGCGAAATTCCAATAGAGATCTTTTGGTATACCCATTCAAATAGGGAAAGGGAATGGAGGAGGTCTTTTTTTCATTTTTACATGTACAGAGGAAGAAATTCAGTTAATGGGCTCCATGTGTTTCTTCTTCCATTGTTTCGATTTGATTTTGTGAATATTAATCAAGCTTTAAAGAGTGCATTTTATTGTTACATGTAGACCTATCAGTTGTGACTTTATTGTCTTTGGTATTTACCTTAACGTACTTTCAAGTGATGCCATGGCTCTCAATTTTATTGAGCTTTGTCAAAGGAATCGATCTCCACGATGGAAGTTGAATGGTTGCTTCCATGTTTTAGACTTCTAATTTCATAGAGGAATTGATTACCACCCAGGAGAATTGTTTGTTGATATTTTAAATGGATTTGGTTAAATATTGGACTCACTAGATAGAAATGCATGTTCAATAAGGTTAGATTGGATTTTTTTAAAAGATTTATATAATCAGAATATCTAAATATATTTAGATATTCTGTGGCTGATATCCAGGTTCAAACCACACAGAAGATCAACACGATTAGGGAACTCTTTTTGTTACTTTTGGGGCTCACCATAATTTCAATCCTGTCATCCCTTAGATTCCAATTTGAATAACAAGGCTCGACGCTCTCTATAGCTTAAAAAAATGGCACGCATACTTAAAATAAAGTTGTTAACCCAATCATACGTTATTGAAATGAGATGTTTAGCCATCAGCACATAGATCCAATTGAAATGTTTTTAAATAGTTTTATTGTCGATCTAAATATTCTTTAAATTAGGCTATACCAGGTCCGTTTTTATTACATGTGATAATCAATTAGTATTAAAAGAATATTAAAATTAAAATATATATTACGTCCATACCAATTTCACATTTTTTGATATATATTAGTATATTAGGTCCATATGAATTTCTCCTTTTTCGATATATATTAGTATTAATATATATTAGAATTAATATATATATATATATATATTGAAATATAAATTTTAATTAAATTTAAAGATATAAATGTAAATTATTATAAGAAACTAACAACTAATTTAGGGTGTATTCCATTGGTAACACATTGATGTGGTTAGAGGTAGGTCATGGGATCAAATCCTCTTGATCAACATTTCCTCCATTTTCACCAAATACAATATTATTTAAGTTTATAAATATTTTCCTTACTATTAATCATAAGATGTACTTGTGGTATAGTGGTAAGTTCGTTAGGATAATGGGCATGAGGTTGAAGTTTCAATCCTCTCAAATTACTTAATTTTAAAAAAAATTATTAAGTTTTAAATTTGCATAGAATTAAGCGTATGTTTTTTTTTAATTTCATAGTTTTCACTGTATTGTGTTTTTGTGTAGCTATTATTACTTCAGCACATGAATTTCAGTGTATATTTCATTGCTTAAAAAAATTAGTGTATATATAATGATTGTCATTTTCTATACAGAGTCTGACCTAAAAATGGAAGATGCTATGAGACAAATAAGAGAGGGAAAAAAATACAAAACATTGAACGTCAAGAAGCATATCAAGGAAGAAAATCTAAGGAAATGACATCAGAAGAAGGAGAAGAATGAAACAAAGAACATACATCCTCACAAACAGAATATCGAACAAGAAAATTGGATGGATTGACAACACAAGAACGATAAGAAAAAAGAAAACGAAACGCTGATTGACAAAGAGCATATCGAGAGAGAAAGTCGAAGCAATTGGAAGAAGCAAGAAATCAATTTGCAGAACAACAAAAAAATCAAAATGTCGAACGAGAAAGACAAAATTCAACCAATATACCAATGGAAGCAACTATGGAATATGCTCAACATGTAACGATCAAAGAGTAAAGTGTTGATGGCATGGTCCAATTTCAAGTTGTTCCAATTACTACTATGATCCCAAATGCAAATCGACAAAAAGAATATCGAAAAAGAAAGTTGACCGAATTGACAGCATAAGAACGAGAATAACAAAGAAAATGAAACGCTAATCGACAAAGATAATATCGAGAGAGAAGGTCGAAGCAATTGGAAGAAGCAAGAAAACAATTTATAGAAAAACAAAAAAAACAGGATGTTGAATGGGAAATACAAAATTCAACCAACATACCAGTCGAACCTACTGTGGAAGATGCTCAGCGTCTAATGGTCAGCGAGAAACACGTTGATGACATGGTCCAATTTCAAGTAGGTCCAATTACTAATATGATCCCAAAAATTCTTACAGATGGATTGACAGCACAAGAATGAAAATAAATAGGAAAACGAAACGTTGATCGACAAAGAGCATATCGAGAGAGAAAGTCGAAGCAATTAGAAGAAGCAATAATATCTAAATATCTAGATATCTACATTGAGATAATCCTCACAATTCTATCTATGTTTTCAACTTAACATGTTCCTTACAATGTTGATCAAACTCCACTTTTGTGTCACCACCCACGACTGAAACCAGCCTAGATCCAAATCCTAGGCTCTATCAAGCACCGAGAGGGATCAAATATCCCGAGGTGTAATTCTCTTCTCAGGTATTGCACTCAAGGAGGTTTGCACCTTGGGAGATTTCATCCCTCTTGGCGCTTGATAGAGCCTAGGATTTAGATCTAGGTTGGTTTAGTAAATTGAGTGATATAGCTTTATGATTTATAAGGATTTATGTGACAAATATATTGAGTAACTTAAGTTATATAGCTTTATGATTTATAACGATTTAAAAAAAAATTTAACTTGAGTTCTAGTTTTAGTTTTATAAATTGTGATTTTTAATAATTTTATTTTCTAATTAGTATGTTTTTTATTTTCATTATATACTTATTATACATAATTATATATTATAATATGTAAAGTATTTAGTTGTATTATGTATAATTATATATTATAATATGAAAAGTATTTAGTTGGAATGTTTAATTTTTATTATATAAAAATTATTAAATATTATAATATGTGTCATATAGTTGGAATGTTTAATGTTTTAAGATAAATTAATGTATATATAGTGTATGGTTTAATATTGTTTAAAATGTGTATAGGTTTTGGAGTAAGACTTAAAATTGTTTTTGATTAATCGATTTTAAGAGTGTCTTCTTTAGATATAGGGAAATGGGTGAATAGTCCAAGACACAAAGACATATGGTAGGAGCCAATGTATACTCCTCACGACGCATTAGTAGAACATTTAAGGTGGAGTGATTTTATTTTAATGAAAGTGATGAGTCAACTCATATTTGAACATAGCAAGTAGGAATGGCTTTCCTCATTTCTGGTTGATAATTGGTTCTAATAGGTTTTATCATCTTCGAAGAAAATGTTCAAAACTTGTATGTGTAATAGTTTAAGATGTTTCATTGAACATACTAATAATTATTTGATATTTCATTCCTAAAAATTGTATTGTAAGGTTAAACTTTTATGTTTATTGTATTGGTTTGTATTTGATATATTATGTATGCCATTTTAGACCATGACATGAGTAATATATGTGACTTGGGATTTACACATAGCCTATGAGTCTTAGAGTTAATGGTTAGTATGTAATTCATTAGTTTCTTAGTCTAGACTATGGTTTGAATTAAGATACATATATATCTTGTCCCTTTAAAGCTTCAAATCAAGTTCATATACCTCTCATTAACAAATAAATCCTTCTATAAAAACGAGTCATTATTTTTCACTCCATGCACATCCTTCTACATAAATGAGTCATTATTGTTGGCCCAATGTATAGCTCATGAGCCTTCAAAGAAATGGATATCATAAAATTTCAGAGTTCTTAACCCCAAAACATTATTTGAGCTAGAAGATCCAATTATAATACATATGAGGTAATATATGGCATCTATAATATCCATTAGTTGTGGAGAAGCATATTTTAGGCATTACAATCCGAGTTTATATATTTCTTAAAACATGAGAAATATCCACATGGGACAAAAGATAGTGTTGCCCCGTCTATGTCACATGTAGACCAAAGGATCACTTTACAATGATTATGTGGTGGTATTGGACCTTACACATGGTCCATGACCANGGTTTCCTCCATTTCCCATGTCTAATGCCCTAAAACCCACATGTAGTCTTGAAATACTGTCAATGGCACCCATATGCCTTGTTGGAGGCTAAAGATCCAATTGAGAGTTTCAATGTTGTGAATTAAGCCAATTTTATGGTTCTGAATCCATAAAATACACATTAAAGGGTCGATTTTCTTTGCCCAACAATATCTAGAAGGCCTCTATTTCGTTGGAAAAAGGATAAAAAATACTCATGATCACATACTTTTAATTGAAATTGAGTACAAGTTGTCATATTTTTATTCTTGGGATGGTTTCGGGTTTCTCTTGGATCTATCTAAGGAGATGCAATTTTATCTAAGAGGAAAATTTAAAGAATGTCTTAAAGTAGATGATTTATGGTTTTTTCTTGTGTTATGATCCTATGAATTATGTTCATGATGTATTCTTCCTTGAACCATGTGAAAATAAGCAAGACTCATGCCTAGTGTTGACAACCTTCTAATGGCATCAATATTCTAGCCAAATATCAAGGATACTATTGATAGATCGTGTTTGGTGCTTTAATCCATCATTCATGGCATTGGTTTCTTAGAAGTTTCGTTTAAATTTTTCTACGTACATATTGCTGAAAATAATTCAAGGCACCAAAAAATATGACATGGACACATAGTTCCATTGATACACCTACATTATCATGCTTGGTGCTTCAAGGAATTATTCATGGCGCTCGATGGCACAATGATTTCTTTAGGGATAAAGGCATGGTGTTATTCCTTGGAAATACATTCCCAAGGCCCTAGTACATGTACATATTGCTAAAAGCCACCTAATAGTACAAAAATTATCAATCATAGGCCAATGATAACCGAAGGATTCCATGTGTTGTTGGTGGAGGATACCTTCTTATCCCTACATGGATAAAAATATTCCTTTAGGGATCAAGGTTTAGGTCTCCTCCATTGACCATGTTCGAGGCATATAAGACCACATGATTGAGATACATAGCACAATGGATACCCATGCAACATTAGGAGTTGTGCTTTGAGGCATTGTTCATGGATTTAGATGCTTTAATGTTTTATTTATGGAAAAAGGCATGGTATTTTTCCTTGGAATGACATTCCCAAGGCCTTAAGAAACCTATACATAATGATTAAAACTACCTAATGGAATTAGCATCCTCAATCATAGGCTAATGGTAATCTCAACAGGCCATGTGTGGTTGGTCGAGGTGATATACTTAGCCCTATATGGCTAGGGGACTACTTTAGATCCAGAGGTTCATGCAGTCTTCTCCATTGACCATGTCTAAGGCACCAATGCCACAAAACCTAGATACGTGGTTCCATAGATACCCTTGTGAAGTCATGTGTCATGCTTCAAGGTATTTTTCATGGATTTATATGACTCAATGATTTATTTTGGGCCAAATAAATGATATTTTTCATTGGAATATCATTCTGAATTCCTTTGGGACACATACATACAAATTAAAACCACCTGATGGCATTGACATCCTCAATCATAGGTGAATGATACACTTAGGCGGTCATGCATGGTTAGTGGAATAAACCTTCATAACATTGGATGTCTAGAAGATTTAGTTAGGTCCTGAGGTTCAAGTTCCTTCCACTTAACATGTGCAAGGCCCAAAGACAAAAAATCTAGATGCATAGTCCCATGGATATCCCTATAGAGTCATGCATGATTCATTGAGACAATGTTCATGTCTTTGGATGCCTCAACAATTTATTTAGGGCCAAATACAATGTCTTCTTCCCTATAACATTATTTCTAAGGTCCTAAGACATGCAAATACTACTCTGAACCACATAATGGAACTAGCATCCTCAATCATAAGCCAATGATACCTCAAGATGACATGCATAGTTACTGGAGGGAAATTTTTTATCCCTAGATGCATATAGTATTCCTTTAGGGATTGGGTTTCATATATCCTCCCTTTACCATGTCCAAGGGAACAAGTCCTGAAATCTTGATACATACCACCATGGATACCCTATGAAGTCATATGTGGTTGTTTTTTTGCATTATTAATGTCTTTGGATGCCTAAATGGTTTATTAGAGCCAAAGGCATGGTATTGTTACACAGAATGTCATTACCAAGGCCTTTAGAAACATATGTATTGCTCAAAACAACCTAATGGCACTAAGATCCTTGATCATATTCCAATTATACCCTTAGGATTCCATGTGTGGTTGGTGGAGGGAAGCTTCTTATCCATGGATGGATACAACATTCCTTTAGGACTGTAGGGTTATGTCTCCTCCACTAACCATGTTGAAGGCCACAACGCTCCAAGACCTAGATACATAGTGTCATGGATACACCTACAAAGTCATCTGTGGTTCTTCAAGGAAATTTTCATGGTTATGGATGACTAATAAATTTTTTAGGCACAATGGCATGGTATTCCTCCCTGGAACACCAATCCCAAGTCCCCGAGGAACACAAATATTGTTTAAAACCACATACTAGCACCAACATATTCAATCACGTGCCAATGATAATTTGATAACGCCATGTGTGATTGGTGGATAAACCCTTATTATCCATGGATGGATACAAGATTCCTTTATGACTAGATATTTAGGTATCCTCCCATGTCCATGTCTAAGCCCCCAAATCACAAATACTTAGATACATAGTGCCACGGATGCCCCTATGAGGTCATGCATGGTGATTTGAGGGATTTCTCCTGACTTTGTATGCATCAATGGTTATTTAGTGACAAAGGCATGGATTTTTCCCCTAAAATGTAATCCCCAAGAGATTTACACACATAGGTATTTCTCAAAACCACCTAATGGCACCAATATAATCAATGATAGCCCATTGATACTCCCATGAGGCCATTTATGGTTGGTGTAGGAAAATCTATTATCCTTGGGTGGAAGGAAGATTTATCTAGGGTCCAAGGCTTAGGTCTCCTCCAATAACCATGTCTAAGGCCCCAAATCCCTAAGACCTTGATATAGAGCACCATGGATATCTTTGAAAAGTCATACATGGCACTTTGAGTGATTTTTCATGGATTTAGATGCCTAAATGGTTGAATTAGGGCCAAAGGAATGATATTCATTCATAAATCATAATTCCCAATGCCTATAGACATACACATAGCACTAAAAACCACATAATGGTACCAATATCCTCAATCATAGGCCAATGATACCATTAAGAGGACACGTGTAGTTGGCAGAGGAAATATTCTTTTCCTTGGAAGGCTAGACAATTCCTTTTAGGGACAATAATTCATGTCTCCTTCCCTATACATGTCCAAGTCCTCGAGGCCTCAACACTTTCATACACAATGACGCAGATATCCCTATGAGTTCTTGCACATTGATTCAAATAAATTTTCATGGATTTATTTGCCTCAACGGTTTCTTTAGGGCCAAAGGCATGGTATTAGTTCTTGGATAATTATAGGATAATTATACCCTAAGGAGGTCATGTGTTATTGGTGGAGGAAACCTTCTTAGCCCTAGATGGATAAAATATTCCTTGAGGGCCCAAGGTTCAGGTATCTTCCCTTGACCATGTCCAAGGAAAAAAGTCCCCAAGGCTTGATACATTGAACCATAGATACACATGGAAAGTCATTTGTTGTACTTTGATGCGTTATTCATGTCTATGGGTGACTCAATGGTTTCTTTATGGCCAAAGGCATGGTTTTATTCAATATAATTCTATTCCCTAGACACCATGATACATGTTCATACAAATAAAAGCCACCTAATGATATTAACATCCTCAATCATTGGCCAATGATACCATGAGGATGTCGTGTGTGGTTGGTAGAGGAAAAATTATCCCTAGATGGATATAAGCTTCATTTATGGCCCAAGGTTTAGGCATCCTCCATTAACTATGTAAAAGGTCTCAATGCTACAAGATCTAGATAGATAATGCCATCGACAAACCTTTAAAGTCATGAGTGGTGATTTGATCTGTTTTTTTCTGTATTTGTATGTCTCAATGATTTATTTAGGTGCAAAGGCATGGTATTCTTTGCTAGAACATCATTTCTGAGACCTTGATACATATACATATTTCTCAAAACCACCTAATGGCACAAACATTTTCAATGAAAGGATAATGGTACTCTTAGGAGGGAATCTAATGTTAGTGGATACAACCTTCTTAGACATGGATAGCTAGAATATTCCTTTAGGTC
This sequence comes from Pseudotsuga menziesii, assembly GCA_001517045.1. Lineage (NCBI taxonomy): Eukaryota > Viridiplantae > Streptophyta > Pinopsida > Pinales > Pinaceae > Pseudotsuga > Pseudotsuga menziesii. Next base: position 534,865 of record LPNX011071523.1, read on the forward strand.
ATTAGTTTCATGTATCCTCCATTGACCAACTGAAAGGCCCTAAGGAAATAAGGCCTAGATACATAATTCCATGTTACCCATATGAATTTATGCACGGTGCTTCAAAGAATTATGCATGGACATGGATGCAATAGTGATTTATTTAGGGAAAAATACACGGTATTATTTAGTGGAACATTTTTTCCCAAGCCCTAGGACACTTGCATAATTTTCTTTCTTTTCTCTCACGACTCCATTGAATGCCTTGATACTAATCCCACTATGCATAAAATTTTGATTGCGCCCATGCTCAAATTAACTAGGAAGGTATTATCTTGACATATTTCATCACCAGAAGTCTTCATCACTGGATCATCATCAACGCTGGATCATCATCAATATCACTTCTGCGCTATTTCGAGCAATGGTGCTATCTCTCAATTATACTCGTCGTAGGAAGTTCTATAGAGACATCCTTTTTTCATGTTGGATGTAAGCCTAGCCTCCATGTAGGTCTTCATCAATAGAGCCAGCCCTTTTTCATGCTTGATGTAGTCCTTTCCTCTGCAAGGAATTTCTCTACAGAGCCAGCCATTTTTCATGTTGGATGCAGTACCTTTCCTCTATAAGGATTCCCACTATAGAGCCAACGCTTTTTCATGATAGGTGTAGTACCTTCCCTATGCAAGGATTTCCACTACAGATCCAACCCTTTTTCATGATGGGTGGAGTACCTTTCCTCTGTAAGGATTTCCACTACAGAGCCAACCCTTTTTCATGCTGGGTGCAGTAGCTTTCCTTTGTAAATATTTCCACTATAGAGTGAGCCCCTTTTCATGCTGGGTACAATACCTTGACTCTGTAAGGATTTCTACTACAGATCCAACCATTTTTCATGCTGGGTGTAGTGCCTTTCCTCTGCAAGGATTTCCACTACAAAGCTAATACTTTTTCATGTTGGGTGCAGTACCTTTCCTCTAAAAGGATTTCCACTATAGAGCCAACCCTTTTTCATGTTGGGTGCAGTACCTTGCCTCTACAAGGATTTCCACTACAGAGCAAAACCTTTTTCATGCTAGGTGCAGTACCTTTCCTCTGCATAGCGAACCCTTTTTCATGATGGATGTAGTGCCTTGCCTCTACAAGGAATTCCTCTTTAGATCATCTCAGAGCACAATCCAGATAAACATAACACAACATTCACATTCACCGGCATAGTAGGACACTCCTACTACCATCTGAGAAACGCTTCAACACTTACATACACTGACATGGTAGGACACACCTAGTACCATTCGGAAAGGTCTCATGCGTATCACTTTTCCTTGGAGGGAACCTCGATTTGAAGAAAATCAAGCTTCTCTATGAAGTACTCAAACTTCACTCTAGACAACGACTTGGTCAACACATCAACTATCTTCTTGTCCGTCGCAACATACTGGAGCTTAACTACTCCTCTCTCCACCATATCCTTCATATAATGATACTTGATCTTGATATGCTTCAACTTGTCATGGAACACCAGTTTCTTCGACAACTTCACACAACTTTGGTTGTCACAATATATACAAGTAGCATCTATCTTGAGATCAAACAAATTAGAAAGTAGCTTCGTCAGCCATACTGCCTCACAACTAGCTAAACAAGCTATGAAATACTCTCCTTCAGATGTAGTCAGTGCCACCTAGGATAACTTCCTGCTAAACCAAGATATCGCACCTAATCCCATACTGAAGAAACACTCCAAAGTGTTCTTCCTATCAATGGCACTGCCTACCCAATCTAAATACACATAACGTTCTAGGTTAATCTTCTGATTCGCCTCATACTTGAGCCCATAATCAACTGTACCCTTTAGGTACCTCAGAATATGCTTTACAACAATCAGGTTCACATGTATTGGATCTGTTAGGAACTAACTCAGTGTGTTCACAGCAAAGAAAATATATGATCTAGTGTTTTTCAGGTACATCAATGACCCAATCAGCTGATAATACATCGTGGAATCAACCGAATCTGATGAAGCATCACTCAATAGATTCAGGTTCGATGCCATAAGTGTGGTCATGGACTTGTAGTCCATCATCCTGAATCTATTGAAGATCTTCACTGCATACTTCCCTTATCCAAGGGAGATTCCATCCACATTTTTCCACACCTCCATGCCTAGAAAGTAGTGCGTCAAACCCAAGTCCTTCATCTCAAACTCAGAAACAAGCTTCCTCTTTGTGTCAGCAATCAACCCATCCTCACTTGTCATAAAAATGTCATCTACATATATTAGGAGTATCATTGGGTTCCCTTCCTCAACCTTGTAATAAAGGTTGGAATCCTCTTTACTCTTGGTAAATCCCCAACTAGTCATGAAGTTGAAAATTCTACCATACCACATTCTAGGTTCCTATTTCAAACTATACAGGACCTTGTTTAATTTGCACACATGATTTTCCCTATCATGTGTTTCAAATACGAGTGGCTGCTCCACATACACTTCCTCTTCCACTACACCATTCAAGAACACACTCTTGACATCCATATGGTGTATCTTCCATTTTATCACTACAGCGAGAGCAAGTACAGATCTAATGGAAGTGTATCTAGCTACAGGTGCAAAATTTTCTTCATAATCTATCTCTTCCTTCTGGGATAAGCCATGTGCCATAAATATCACTTTATATTTCTCTATGTTTCCATCTGCAACATACTTGATCTTGTATATCCATTTGGAAGTCACAATAGTCTTCCCTTCTGGTCTTGGGACCACATCCTAGACATCATTGTTCATGATTGACTGGTACTCCTCGATCACAGAATCCTTTAATTCTTTCTTTTCTTCCACTTCTTCATAGTTGGAAGGTTCTTTATCAATGATGTCACATAGTAGGGATACACAACTGGAATAGGACCTAGTTCTTTTCCTTTCTCTATGAATTTATTCTGGAGCAATATCTCTACAACTTGGATAGCTTCTCATACCCATGTTGGTTTCCTTTTGTAAGGATTCTTCTCACGGGGTGGATCTATAGGTTCTTGAGGTTCTTCTATTTCTCGATCTTCTTCTGGAGTTGCTTCAATCATTGTTGTATCTCAGATCCTGGGTACTTTGGTTCTTCAAAATGTTCAATAGGTTTCTTTCTGGATTTGCTGTAAGCTAAGTATTTACCAATTGTTACATCCCTACTGATCTTGATATTCTTGAATCTTGGGAGATATACTCTGTAAGCCTTCGATCTTTCACTATATCCAACAAATATACCCTTCTTTCCTGAAGGATCTAACTTTGTCCTCTTTTCTTTGGGAATGTGTATGTACACTGGGAAGCCAAATATTCAGAGATGCATGACTTATGGTTTCTTTCTAGATAATACTTCTTCTGGTGTCTTGGTCTCAAGTAATCTATGCAGAGTACAATTCTGTACATACACAAATATCCTATCAGCTTCTTCCCATAAATGCATAGGAAGATATTGATCATGAAGCATTTCCCTTGCTACTTCCATAATCATTCTATTCTTCCTTCTTGCAACCCCATTCTGTTGTGGATTATATGGAGTGGTCAAATCCCTCTCAATCCCTGACTTTTTGCACAATTCCTTGAATTCATCTTATGTGAATTCTTTTCCATTGTTTGATTAAAAGGTCTTGATTTTCTTCTCTGTGTGGTTTTCGATCAAGGATTTGAATTCCTTGAACTTACTGAATACTTCATCTTTGCTTTTCAAGAAATGTATCCATGTATTCCTATAGAAATCATCAATGAAAGAAAAATAATATACATACCCACTTAACGAACTAAATGACATTGGACCGCATACATCAGAGTGAATAATTTCCAAGATTCCTTTTTCCTTGCTCTCACTGCTTGGAAATTTCTTCTTTTTGTTCTTTCCCTTCGTACATCCTTTGCAAACACCTTCATGCTTTGCTTGGATTTCTATAAGACCTTCAACAACTTTGCTTCCAAGTGGTAGTGCCCTATAGTGCACATGTGCAAGGATTATATGCCAATGTTTACTTGGCTCTACTGAGTCATGGACCAAATCTTGTTCTGGTTGGCCCTTTAATTTTTATAATCGTACCTCTTTCTCTCCAATCACTACTACATCATCTATAGTCTTTCCCTTTGGCCACATAAGGACTTGGCCATCTATAAAGGAAACCCTCATACCTTTTGCATCCAATGCAGATATGGAGAGAAAATTATTCTTTAGTCTTGGTACGAATAAAACATCCTTCATATTCATATATTTTGAAGAGTCTAGCTTATAGGAAGCTTCACCATTTCCTTTTATTGGATACTGGTAGTCATCCCCAAGTTTCACTTTGTGGGGTGAATCATGCTTGGATAGTTTCACAAAGGATTCTTTGAATCCTGTCATATGCTTGGAAGCCCCACTATCTATAAGCCAATCATTGCTTCCATGTGTAATAGTTCCCGTGAATAGCTTAAAGAATATTCACTTTCTTCTTTGGGTGTCTTTCTGGGAGGTTCATCATCCTTTGCGGTGTGAGCATGATGTATTCTTTTGTTATTCTTCTTCTTGTGAGAGCCACCTTTATTCATGGGACAATTTCTAGCAATGTGTCCTTTCTCATCACATGAAAAGAATATAATACTATATGGATCTCTTCTAGGATAATATTTTTGATTCTGGTGTGAATGCTTAGCTTTCTTGGGATGATAGTGGTCACTTCTGATTTTCTTGGTGTGAGCTATGAGAGCTTGATCTTCATTTCCCATATTTTCTTCTTGAGCTACTATTCGAGCTTCTTCTTGTGAGAATTCCTCCCACATCCTACATAAGGTGATTAAATATCTTCTAGCACAAACCCCTTGAATAAAGGAGTCCCATGATCTAGGGAGATCATTCAAGGTGGTCATCATAATTTCTCCATTCTTTACTTCTTCTTCCACAAATTCAAGTTTTTCTTTGATTTGAGAGACCCATGTAAAGTATGACTATATGGTCTCCGCATTCTATATCTTCACATTCTTCAACTGATTTCTCGAAGTCATTTTCTGATTTATATTTTTCCCTTCAAATAGCTTGGTTAAGGAATCAAACCTCTCTTTAGGTGTCTTTATGGAAGACACATGTGGTATAAGGTGATCCTTGATAGAATCAGAATTGATCCTCTTGGCCTTGACCAAGTTCTTCTTGTGTAAGGCCTTAGCCTCATCTCCCTCTAGAACTAGAATCTCTCCACTTATGTAGGAGTCCAATTCATTTTCTTCAAGAATGACTAAAATCCTACACTTCCATGCTCGAAATTTATCATCCCCTTTGATATTTTCATCAAGATTGGTGTGATGAGACATATTTATTGAGAACCTCAAATGGAAATACAAAATATTTAGATCTTACCAATTTGAGATGCCCGAGTTGGATCTGGAGTTGATCTTTTCGCAGTGCTGATTTTTCTGGTCTAGGTTCAGATCAGGGTGTGAATTTCCTAGAGTGCTACCCAACCCAAAAATTGATCTTGGTCTCGAAATTTTGATTTTTAGGAGGAGAGAAATCCTATGCTGGGATCACTTAAAAATTCTACTTCTATGAAAAGCCCTAATTTTCCATAGTAGTGACAGGTCAAAAACAGAAAATGCTGGGAATCAAATTCTTGTTCAACAGAAAGATGTGCCCTTCAATGGAGAGTTATCCTAGCCTCTTTTTTCTGATGATCTATGGAAAGAGACCCAAAAGGTAAGAATCCCTAGCTTCTATAACTGCATAGTATGTTCTTCTCAAGTTAACTCTGATACCATGTAAGATTATTATCATTGAATAAATATGATCTAGTATCTTATCTGAGAGAATAACATGCGCAACAATAATCATAAGAGACAAGAGACACAAATGATTTTCCTCAGGGAAACCATAAATGAAAACCCCACAACTTTCTTAAAGATAGAATGAGCACCAATGGAAAAAGTAAAACCCAAAGAAACAAATATTATCTTCGATAGTTGTTCTCTCTCTAACTTGTGCAAGCTCCTCTTCTCTCACTCATGCGCTATTGTTGAGTGACTATGTGTTTCAAATAGAGAGTCTCACTCTCTATTTATATTAGTTTTTGACTTGGCAATTACTCTACAGGGACGGACTCACTAGGAGAGTCTAATAACCCTAATATACATCAACTATGGGGACTATTTCTTCAACCTACAATGGAGGGTTAAACTCAATGACTTTACATGACTTTATTATATTAATGACTCTCCCAATCAAAGGAATAAACATCTCCATCAGGGTACAATGAAACACAATAAGTGAATACATTCCGAAGTTACAAATAAATCAACACACTAGAGTGTGGGGAACACATATAGAGGTTAACTAACACTTACAACATGTTCATGCATTAGTTTATGTACCTTTGAGACAAATCCCTACAATTTAAGAGCCACTCTAAGTCCCACCACTAGTCTCCATCAGTTGGTTGTGGTAGGTAAGTAGTTATGCTAAGTTAACCTTTAGTTACATTTAGTTAGATGTCTTTTAGTTTAGTTAGCATGAGTATTGCATGGTTTCATGGGAATAGGTGCATGTTCTCACCTACCTCATAAGTTTAATTGATTGATGTTATATTTTTATCAATTTAGACACCATTATTTTAGGATCTTATCTAAGAGAATAACATGCACATCAATCAATCACAAGATACAATAGACACAAAGATTTTACTCGGGGAAACCATAAAGGAGAAAACCCTGCAGCTTCCTTAGAGATCGAATAAGAACCAATAGCAGGAATAAAACCCAAAGATAGTAAGATGATCTCTGAAAACTGTTCTCTCTCTTATCCCAGCTCCTTCTCTCCCACTCATGCACTATAGCTGAGTGTGAGTGACTGTATGATAAATATAGAGGCTCACTCTCTATTTATACTAGTTTTTGACTTGCCAATAACTTACCAGGGCTGACTTCTCTAGGAGAGTCTAATAATGCTAATGCCCCACAATTGCGGGGACTTTAACCCCTATTAAACTAGGAGGGTTAACCTCTATGAATTTACATGACTTGTTTACATTATTGATTCTACCGATAGGAACATTGGGGTATGACATGACTCAATTTCATAACTGATACTTCCTGATAGGAACATTGGGGTACAATATATAAAATATACAAGTGAATACATTCTGAAGTTACAAATACATCAACACTCCCTCTTAACTAGGAAGGTATTCTCTTAACACAATTCATTAGCACAAGTGTTCTTCTCTGGATCAATTCTAGATCATCATCAACACTGGATCATCACTGGATCATCATCAAAGCTAGATCACCATTGGATCATCATCAAAGATGAATCATCACTATATCATCATCGAAACTAGATCATCATCAAAGCTGGATCATCACTAGATCATCATCGAAACTGGATCATCACTAGATCATCATTGAAACTAAATCACCATCAAAGCTAGATCATCACTGGATCATCATCATCACTTCTTCCACTATCTCGATCAATTGGTGCTATCTCTCAATTATACTCATCATAGGAATTTCTACAGATACAACCCTTTTTCATGCTGGTTGTAGGCGTAGCCTCCAGGTAGGTCGTCTTCAATGCTTATATCTAACCCAATTAGAAAGGCCCTCCCAGCACTTACATCTGGCCATGGGAGGAACACGTCCACCACTATGTAAGAAAGGCAAACCCAACATGTTAGTTTTTCAACATTAAGCTAGCATTATGTTAGGATCTTTACTGAGAGAATAACAAGTACAACAATCAAACACAAGAGACAATGAACACAGTGTTTTTGATCAGGGAAACCATAAATGGAGAAAACCCTGCAACTTCCTCAGAGATAGAATCAACATAAGATGTAAAACCCCAAAACAGTAAGATGCACTCCTGGCAGTAGTAATCTTCTTCTTGTCTAGCCTCAGTGTCTTCTCCTTCCTCAACTATGCGCTACACTTGAGTGTGTGAGTGATGTGTGCTAAATAGAGACCCCAGCTCTCTATTTATACTAATCCCAACATGACTAAAACCCTACTAGGGCTGACCTCTACTAGGAGATTCTAATAACCCTAGTGCCCCGGATTTGCAGGGACTTTAACCCTTACTCAATCGAAGGATTACCCACTATGACTTGACATGACTTGTTTACATTATTGATTCTCCCGATTGGAGCATCCAGGCATGACAACATGACTCAATTACATAATAGATACATCCCGGAATAAAATTCGGGTTACAATACATAAGATACATAGATGAATACATTCCGAAGTTACAAATACATCAACACTCCCTCTTAACTAGGAAGGTATTCTTTCGACACAATTTTCAGCACTGGTCTTCTTCTCTGTATCAACTGGATCATCTCGTCATCTGCATCTTGAGTCTTCTGAGTCTTCAAGTCATCTCCATTCTTTGAATTTGGATCATCTCTTGATCTGGATCAACATCACTGGATATGGATCATCACTCGATCTGGATCATCATCACTAGATTTGGATCATCACTCGATTTGGATCATCATCACTCGACTGGATTGGGATCATCACTCGATCTGGATCATCACTACTAGATTTAGATCATCACTCGATATGGATCTCTCAGAGTCATCATAACTTGATATAGACCATAGCTCAATCTGGATCTCATCTGGTCATCATCATGTGTGTGCTATCTCGTCATAGGAAGTTCTACAGAGCCAGCCTTCTTTCATGCTAGTTGTAGGCCTAACCATCAGGTAGGTCTTTTCCCGGCACTTACATCTGACCTACTCATCAGAAAGGCATGCCCAGCACTTACATCTTACCTACTCATTAGAAAGGCACGCCCAACACTCACATCTGATCATGTAGTAAGCTACAATCTTATTAGAAAGGCCCCGCACTCACATCTGTCATGGAAGGAACTGAATCCTCTCACCATTATAGAATGGCCTGCCCTTACATCTAACATGGAAGGAACTGAATCCTCTCACCACGAAAGAATGGCTTGCACTTACATCAGCCACGGAAGGAAATCAATCCTCTCACCATGATGGAATGGCCCACACTTACATCGACCATGGAAGGAACTTAATCCTCTCACCATGATGGAATGTCCTGCACTTACGTCGGCCATAAAAGGAACTTAATCCTCTCACCATGACGGAATGGAATGCACTCACATCTGACCTGGAAGGAACCAAATCCTCCACGTTTGTCAGAAAGGCCCCCAGTCCCAGACTGAGCTACCTGGTAACTAACCAGGTGCCTCCAATCTCCCGGAGAGTGACAGTTTCCCTTACATCTATCCTACTTGACAAAATGGCCAGCACGCATATCTGACATGGAAGGAATTGAATCCTTTCACCATGACAAAATGGCTCAGCCCTTATATCTTACCTGCTCGTCAGAATGGATTTGGATCTTTAGCACTCATATCTGACATGGAAGGAATTGAATCCTCTCACCATGACAGAATGGCTCAGCCCTTACATCTGACCTGCTCATCAGAATGGATTTGGGACTCATCACTTTCCCTTGGAGGAAACCTCAATCTGGAGAACACCAAGCTTCTCCCTGAAGTACTCGAACTTCAATATAGCTAATGGCTTCGTCAACACATCAGTTATCTATTCCTCCGTCACAACATACTAGAGCTTCACTACTCTTCTCTGCACCATATCCCTGATATAGTGATACTTGATCTCGATGTGCTTCGACTTGTCATGGAACATTGGATTCTATGACAACTTCACGCAACTCTGGTTGTCACAATGTATACAAGTAGCATCCATCTGGAGATCAAATAAATCAGACAGTAGCTTCCTCAGCCATACTACCTCACAACTAGCTGAACAAGCTATGACATACTCTACTTCAGTTGTACTCAGTGCCACACAGGATTGCTTCCTACTAAACCAAGAGATCACATCTGATCCCATATTGAAGCAACACCCTGAAGTGCTCTTTCTATCGATGGCACTACCTGCCCAATCTGAATCAACATAACCTTCTAAGTTAATATTTTGATTTGCATCATACTTGAGCCCATAATCAACTGTACCCCTCAAGTACCTTAGAGTATGCTTTGCAGCAATGAAGTGAACATTTCTCGGATATATCAAGAACTGGCTCAAGGTGTTCACAGCAAAGTAAATGTCTGGTCTCATGTTCATCAAGTACATCAATGACCCAATCATCTAACGATACATCGTAGCATCAACCGACTCTGAAGAAGCATCATTCAATAGCTTCAGGTTTGATGCCATAGGTGTGACCATAGTCTTGTAGTCCATCATCCCAAACCTCTTCAGGATCTCTACTGCATACTTCTCTTGTCCAAGGAAGATTCCATCTGCACTCTGCCACACCTCCATACCTAGAAAGTAATGCATCATACCCAAGTCCTTCATCTTGAACTCGGCAGCAATATTTCTCTTTGTATCAGTAATCAATGCATCCATACCTGTCATGAACAGATCATCTACATATAGTAGAAGCATCATTGGGTTTCCATCTTCAACCTTGTAGTAAAGGTTGGAATCTGCTTTACTCTTGGTAAAGCCCAAACTGGATAGAAAGCTATCAATTCTACCATACCATGTCATGGGTGCCTATTTCAAATAGTACAGGGATTTCTTCAATCTGCATACATGAGACTTCCTGTCATGTGTTTCAAAACTAAGTGGTTGTTCTACATACACTTCCTCTTCCACTACACCATTTAAGAAAGTCGTCTTGACATCCATCTGGTGTATCTTCCATTTCATCACTGCATCCAGAGAAAGTACTGATCTGATGGAAGTGTATCTGGATATAGGTGCAAAGGTCTCTTCATAGTCTATTCCCTCTTTCTGAGAGAAACCTCGAGCTACAAATATTGCCTTATACTTTTCAGTGCTACCATCTGTAGCATGTTTGATCTTGTAGATCCATTTGGAAGTTACAACTGACTTCCCGTCTGGTCTTGGGACAACATCCCAAACATCATTCTTCATGGTCAATTAGTACTCTTCAATCATAGCATCCTTCCATTCTTTTCATTCTGCCGCTTCTTCATAACTGGAAGGTTCTTTATCAATGAAATCACATAGTAAAGCTACATACTCGGAACATGATCTGGTCCTCTTTCTTTCTCTGTGATTCTCTTCTGGAGCCCCATATCTTTTTGCACCTTGGATAAGTTCTCATACCCAAGCATGTTTCCTCTTATGAGGATTCTTATCCAGAGGTGGATCTACAGGTCTTTGTGGTTCTTCAAATTCTTGATCTTCTTCTCGATTTTCTTCATTCATGGTTGTATCATGAATTCTGGGTGCTTCTGCTTCTTTAGGTTCTTCAGCAAGTCTCTTTCTAGATTTATTGTAAGCTGTGTCTTCATCAAATGTCACATCCCTACTGATGTCAATCTTCTTATATCTTGGGAAATATATTCTATAGGCCTTCGAGCTTTCAGAGTATCCCTACCCTTCCTTCCTGAAGGATCTAATTTAGTCCTCTTCTCTTTTGGAATGTGGATGTACACAGGACAACCAAATATTCTGAGATGGATGACTTCTGGTTTCTTGCCGTAGAAGAATTCTTTAGGACTATTGTTCTTGAGTACTCTATTTGGAGTACGGTTCTATACATACACCACTGTTCTGGTAGCTTCCGCCCAAAGATGCACAGGAAGGTCTTGATCATGAAGCATGGCTTTTGCAGCTTCCATGATGGTTCTATTCTTTCATTCTGCAACACCATTCTGTTGTGGATTATAAGGAGTGGACAACTCCCTCTTAATCCCTGATTCTTCACATAGCTCTTTGAATTCATTTATCTGATCGAATTGTCTTGATCTTCTTTTCAGTATGGTTTTCTATCAAGGCTTTGAATTCTTTGAGCTTACTAAATACTTTGTCTTTGTTCTTCATGAATTAAACCCATTTCTTCCTAGAAAAGACATCAATAAAAGAAACATAATATGCATACATTCTGGATGGCCCTTCAATTTGTATAATCCTCCTTCTTTTTCTCCAATTACTATCACAACATCGATAGTCTTTCCTTTAGGCCACATGATAACTTGACCATCTATGAATGCAACCCACATTCCTTTTACATCTAGTGCTGATATGGAGAGAAGGTTCTTCTTAAGTCCTGGCACAAACAATACTTCTTTCATTGTTAGATATTTTCGAAAGTCTAACTTATATGAAGATTCCCCGCTACCTTTCATTGGAAATTGCCGGTAGTCAGCTCCTAGCTTTACCTTGTGAGGTGATTCATGTTCTGACAGTCTTACAAAGGATTCCTTGAATCCATTCATATGTTTCGAAGCCCCAATATATATAAGCCAATCATCACTACCATGAGTAATGCTACCTATGAGAGCTGATATCAGAACATATTCATCCTCACTTGAAGAATCTTCACTTTCATATCTGGATCTCTTCCTGGATGGTTCATCATCCTCTGCAGCATGAGCATGATGTCTTATTTTGTTTCTCTTCTTTACTATATTTTGTTTGTTAGGACAATTCCTTGCATAGTGTCCTGCTTCATCATAAGTATAGCATATGATCCTAGATACATCTCTTCTAGTATTATATTTGTTAGAGTGCTTACCTCTGGAACCATGAGGTCTTCTTTTGCTTGACTTGGAGTGAGACTTGGAGTGTACAGTAAGAGCTTGGTCTTCACTTCCCATCTTCTCTTCTTGAGCTATTATCCGAGCTTCTTCTTGAGAGCACTCTTCCCATAGTCTGCTGAACTTGGCTAACTTCTTCCTAGCACAGATTCCTTGGATGAAATAATCCCATGACCTAGGAAGGCCATTCAACGTAGTCATTACAATCTTTGCATTTTCCACTTCTTCATCAACTGCTTCTAATTTCTCTTTGATTTGAGAAACTCTTGTGAAGTAAGACTAGATTGTTTCTGCATTTTGAATCTCCACATTCTTCAGTTGGTTTCTCAGGGTCATCTTTCAATTGATGTTCTTCCCTTCAAACAATTTGGTTAGGGCATCAAACATAGCTTTAGGTGTCTTGAGAGAGGACACATGTGGGATAAGGTGATCCTTGATAGAATCAGCAATGATCCTCTTTTCCATAACCATCTTCTTCTTATGTAAGTCCTTTGCCTCATCTCCCTCTGGAACTGGAACCTCCTCATGGATGTAGGAGTCTAATTCATTTTCTTCTAGGACTAGGGAGATCCTATACTTCTAGGATCGGAATTTATCATCTCCATCAATATTTTCATCAAGCTTGGTATGATGAGACATATTAAATGAGAACCTCAAATGGAAATACAAAATATTTTAGATCTTACCAGGTTTAAGATGTTAGATCTGAAACTTGAGCTGAAATTTTGTAGAGCTGGTTCAGGAGCAAATTAGGGTTTTGCTTTTTCAAAGTTCTGTCTACCCAAATTCCTTGAAATTTGTCCCTAACTTCGATTTTGGGGAGGATATCAATCCAATCCTGGGATCACTAAAAAATTCCTCTTCTGTGAAAATCCCTAATTTTCGACAGTAGTGACAGGTCCAAATCTGAAAAATCTCAGAATTGGACTCTGCTTAGACAAAAATATGTGCCCTAAGGAGGAGAGTTGTTCCACCTTACTGTTGCTGAAAATATATGGAGGAATATTCATAAACTAGGAAGCCCTAGTTCCCGCAGTTGCACAGTGTCTTCTTCTTAGGTTAGCTCTGATACCATGTTAGTTTTTCAACATTAAGCTAGCATTATGTTAGGATCTTTACTAAGAGAATAACAAGTACAACAATCAAAGACAAGAGACAATGAATACAGTGTTTTTGATCGGGGAAACCATAAATGGAGACAACCCCACAACTTCCTCAGAGATAGAATCAACACAAGATGTAAAACCCCAAAAGAGTAAGATGCCCTCCCAACAGTAGTAATATTCTTCTTGTCTAGCCTCAGTGTCTTCTCCTTCCTCAACTATGTGCTACATTTGAGTGTGTGAGTGATGTGTGCTAAATAGAGACCCCAGTTCTCTATTTATACTAATACCAATGTGACTAAAACCCTACTAGGGCTGACATCTACTAGGAGAGTCTAATAACCCTAATGCCCCAGAACTTCAGGGACTTTAACCCTTACTCAATCGGAGGGTTACCCACTATGACTTGACATGACTTGCTTACATTATTGATTCTCCTGATTAGAGCATTGAGGCATGAAAACATGACTCAATTACATAATAGATACATCCCAGAATAAAAATCAGGTTACAATACATAAGATACATAGATGAATACATTCCGAAGTTACAAATACATCAACACAACATTCACATCTGACCATGGGAGGAACAAATCCACCACCATCTTATAAAGGCCCAACACTCACATCTAACCATGGGATTCCCAGCCTTCCACCATGTGAGAAAGGCTTGTCCAGCACTTACATATGACTCAGTCAAAAAGGACCAACACTCACATTTGACCATGGGAGGCCCAGCCTGCCACCATGTCAGAAAGGCTCAAAAATTATATCCAACCATGGGAGGCCTAGCATGCTTCCATGTCAGAAAGGATCAGCACTTATATCCGATCATGGGAGACCCAGCCTGCCACCATGTTGGAAAAGCTCAGCAGTTATATCTAACTTAGTTAGAAAGGCTCTGCACTTACATCTGACCCAGTCAAAAAGGCTCTGCGCTTAGATCTGACCATGGGAGGCTCATCCTGCCACCATGTTAGAATGGATTTGGACTTACATCTGACCATGGGAGGCCTATAGCCTAACACCATGTGAGAATGGCTTTGCACTTACATCTGACCATGGGAGGCCCAGCCTGCCACCATGTCAAAAAGGCTCCTGCACTTATATTTGACCATAGAAGGAACCAATATTACCATGGCAGAAAGGCGCTCTGACTCATCACCTCTTCTTGGAGGGAACCCTGATCTAGAGAACATGAAGCTTCTCCCTGAGGTAATCAAACTTCACTCCGACTAATTTCTTGGTCAACACATCAACTATATGTTCATCCATCACAACCTGCTGGAGATTCAATTCTCCTATCTACACCATATCCCTGATATAGTGATATTCGATCATGATATACTTCGACTTGTCATGGAAATTCAGGTTCTTAGACAACTTCACGCAACTCTGGCTGTCACAACATATACAAGTAGCATCCAACTGGAGATCAAATAAGTCATACAGTAGCTTCCTCAATGACACTACCTCACAACTATCCGAACAAGCTGAAACATACTCTGCTTCATTGTACTCAGTTCCACGCAAGACTATTTCCTACTAAACCAAGAGATCACACCTGACCCCATACTGAAGCAGCACCCTGAAGTGATCTTCCTATCAATGGCACTTCCTGCCCAATATGAATCAACATAACCTTCTAGGTTAATCTTCTGATCCACCTCATACTTGAGACCATAATCAACTGTACCCTTCAGGTACCTTAGAATATGCTTTCCAGCAATCAGGTGAACATGTATCAGATCCATCAGGAACTGGCTCAATCTGTTCACAACAACAAAAAATATCTGGTCTCGTATTCATCAGGTACATCAAGGATGCAATCATCTGACGATACATTGTAGCATCAACTGATTCTAATGAAGCATCACTCAATAGCTTCAGGTTCGATGCCATAGGTATTGTCATGGCCTTGCAGTCCATCATCCCGAACCTCTTTAGGATCTCTACTGCATACTTCCCTTGTCCCAGGGAGATTCCATATGTACTCTACCACACCTCCATTCCTAGAAAGTAGTGCATCATACCCAAGTCCTTTATTTTGAACTTGGCATCAAGCTTCCTCTTTGTATCGGCAATCAACCCATCCACACCTGTTACAAACAGATCATCTACATATAGTAGGAGTATCACTGGGTTCCCTTCTTAAATTTTGTAGTAAAGGTTGGAATTTTCTTTACTCTTAGTAAATCCCAAACTGAATAGGAAGCTTTCAATTCTTCCATATCATGTCCTGGGTTCATGTTTCAAACCATACATGGTTTTCTTCAATTTACACACATGAGATTCACTATCACGTGTCTCGAAACCAAGTGGCTTCTCCACATACACTTCCTCTTCCACTACACCATTCAAGAAAGCAGTCTTGACATCCATCTACTATATCTTCCATTTTATTACTGTAACTAGAGAAAGTACTGATATGATGGAAGTGCATTTGTATATAGGTGCAAAAGTTTATTCATAATCTATTCCTTCTTTTTGGGAGAATCCATGAGCCACAAATCTTGCTTTATGTTTCTCTATGCTACCATCTGCAGCATGCTTCATCTTGTAGATCCATTTGGAAGTCACAATAGACTTCCCCTATGGTCTATGGACAACATCCCATACATCATTCTTCATGATCGAATGGTACTCCTTGATCATAGCATCCTTCCATTCTTTCTTCTCTACCACTTCTTTATAGTTGGAAGGTTCTTTATCAATGATGTCACATAATAGTGCTACATAAATGGAGTAGGACCTGGTTCGTTTCCTCTCACTATGCATTTCCTCTGGAGCCCCATATCTTTCCACACTTTGGATAACCTCTCGTACCCATGCAGGTTTCCTCTTGTGAGGATTCTTCTCTTGGGGTGGATCTATAGGTTCCTTGAGTTCTTCTATTTCTTGATCTTCATATTTATTTGAATCGTTCACAGTTGTATCTTGAATTCTAGGTACTTCTATTTCTTCAGAGTCTTCAACTGGTCTCTTTATGGATTTTTTGTAATCTGAATATTCGTTGAATGTTACGTCTCTGCTAATGTCAATATTCTTGAATCCTAGGAAGTATATTCTATAATATTTTGAGCTTTCACTATATCCCACAAATGTGCCCTTTTTTCCAAAAGGATCTAACTTTGTCCTCTTTTCTTCTGGGATGTGTATGTACACAAGACAACCAAATATTCTGATATGGTTGACCTCTAGTTTCTTGCCGAAAAATACTTCTTTAGGTGTCTTGTTCTCGATAACTTTGTGTGGAGTATGGTTCTATACATACACTGCTATCATTGCAGCTTCTACCCATAGATGCATGGGAAGATCTTAATCATGGAGCATTGTCCTTGTAGCTTCCATGATTGTTTTATATCTGTAGTGGTTAACTCCCTCTTAATCCCTAAATCTTTGTATAACTCTTTGAATTCATTTGATGTGAATTCTCCGTGATTGTCTGATCGAAAGGTTTTGATCTTCTTTTCTGTGTGGTTCTCGATCAATGCTTTGAATTCCTTGAACATGCTGAATACTTCATCTTTGTTCTTCAAGAAGTATATCCATGTATTCCTAGAAAAATCATCAATGAAAGAAACATAGTATACATACTCACTCAATGAAGTGGATGACATCAGACTGCATACATCGGAGTGGATGATTTCAAATATTCCTTATGCCTTTCTCTTGCTACCTAGAAATGTCTTCTTTCTGTTCATTCATTTCGCACATCCTTTGCAAAAACCTTCATGCTTTGTCTGTATTTATGGAAGACCTTCAAAAACTTTGCTTGCAAGTGGTAGTTCTCTGTAGTGCACATGTGCAAGCCTTCTATGCCAAAGTTGATTTGGCTCTACTGAGTCATGGACCAAATCTTGTTTTGGTTGGCCCTTTAGTTTGAATAATCCTCCCTCTTGCTCTCCAATCACAACTGAATCATCTATATTCTTTCCCTTTGGCCACATAAGAACTTGGCCATCTACAAATACAACCCTTATGCCTTTTGCATCCAATGTATATATGGAGAGAAGATTTTTCTTTAGTCCTAGTACAAAAAACACATCCTTCATCTTCATAGAATTTCCAGAGTCTAGCTTATAGGAGGATTCCACTACCTTTTATTGGATACTGGTAGTCATCCCCAAGTTTCACCTTGTGAGGTGACTCATGTTCAGACAGTTTCACAAAGAATTCTTTGAATCCCATCATATGTTTGGAAGCCCCATCGTCTATAAGACAATCATTGCTTCCATTTGCGATAGTTCCCATGAGAGCAAAAATCAAAACATATTCTTCATCACTTGAAGAATCATTACTTTCTCGTTTGATTCTCTTTGTGGAAATTTCATCATCCTCTGCAGCATGCGCATGATGTCTTCTCTTGTTTCCTTTCTTTTTGTGATAGCTATTATTATTCTTGGGACAATATTTTGCAAGGTGTCCTCTTTCATCACATGTAAAGCATCTGTATTTAGATATATCTTTGTTAAATTTTATCACGTTAAAATTATTACCTTTGGAATGATGATAGTCCCTTCTTCTTTTCTTGGAGTGTACTGTGAGAGATTGATATTCACTTCCCATATTTTCTTCTTGGGCTACTATCCGATCTTATTCTTGTGAGTATTCTTCCCACAATCTACTGAAGGTGACTAGCTTTCTTTTGGTACAAATTCCTTGAATGAAGGTCTCCCATGATCTAGGGAGACCATTCAAGGTGGTCATCACAATATTTGCATTCTCCACTTCTTCATTCACTGCTTCAAGTTGTTCTATGATCTGGGAGACCCTTGTACTGAATTATGAATGTATAGTCTCCGCATTCTGGATCTTCACATTCTTCAACTGGTTCCTCAAAGTCATCTTTCGATTTATGTTTTTTCCTTCAACCCATTTGGTCAGGGCATCAAAAATTGCTTTAGGTGTCTTTAGGAAGGACACCTGTGGTATGAGGTGATCCTTGATTGAATCAACAATAATCCTCTTAGCGATGACCAATTTATTTTTGTGTAAGGACTTAGCCTCATATCCCTCTGGAACTGGAACCTCTTCACTAATGTAAGAGTCCAACTCATTTTATTCTAGAATCAGGGAGATCCTATACTTCCAAGCTCAGAAGTTATCAGCTCCCTCAAGCTTTTCATCAAGCTTGGTGTGATGATTCATATTAACTGAGAACCTCAAATGGAAATACAAAAGATTTAGATCTTACCAACTTGAGAAGCTGAAAACTGGATTTGGAGCTGATCTTCTGCAGTGCTAGCTTTTTGGTTCTAGGCCAGATTAGGGTTTGACATTCCTGGACTTATACCCAACCAAAAAATTTGATTTTGGTCTCTAAAATTCAATTTTGAGGAGGAGATCAATCCTAGCCTAGGCTCACTCAATTTGGAGCTGATCTTTTACAGTTTTGTCTTTCTGGTTCTAGGCCAGATTAGGGTTTGACATTCCTAGACTTATACCAAACCAAAAAATTTGATTTTTGTCTCTAAAATTCAATTTTGAGGAGGAGATCAATCCTAGCCTAGGCTCACTCAAAAATTCCTCTTCAGTGAAAAGCCCTAATTTCTTGATGTAGTGGTAACTCAGAAACTGAAAATGCCTAGAATCAGATTCTGCTTCGATAGAAATATGCGCCCTTCAATGGAGGTTCCGCCTAGTCTCCTTATGCTGATGGATTGTGGAGAGAGACCCAAAAAGTAAGAATCCTTAGCTTTCACAACTGCACAATTTCTTCTTCTCGGGTTAGCTCTGATACCATGTTAGATTTGTATCAATTTAGATAGTATTATCTTAGGATCTTATTTGAGAGAATAACATGCACAACAATCAATCACAAGAGACAATAGACACAAATATTTTTCTTGGGGAAACCATAAAGGAGAAAACCCCACAACTTCCACAGAGATAGAATAAGCACCAATAGCAGCAGTAAAACCCAAAGACAGTAAGATGATCTTCAACATCTGTTATCTCTCTTATCCCAGCTCCTTCTCTCTCACTCATGCACTACAACTGAGTGTGAGTGATTGTATGATAAATAGAGAGGCTCACTCTCTATTTATATGAGTTTCCAACTTGACAATAACTTACCAGGGCCAAATTCTCTAGGAGAGTCTAATAACTGTAGTGCCCCACAACTGCAGATACTTTAACCCCTGATCAACTAGGAGGGTTAACCTCTATGAATTTACATGACTTATTTATATTATTGATTCTCCCGATAAGAACATCGGGGTATGACATGACTCAATTACATTACTAATAATTCTTGATAGGAACATCGGGGTACAATATTTAAAATATACAATTGAATACATTTCGAAGTTACAAATACATCAACAATTGATAGACTAAATTAGACATATGGATTTAGACTAGTGACATCTGATAGTGATTTAGACACTTCTAGTTAGCCATCCAGTCAGGATAGAGTTGGTAGATTTGAATCTTATCCACATGATTCGAATTCTCATTATTGTAACGTTGTTTTATACGGATAGAATTAATGAAGATTAATAATATACTTTACTGATAATTTCTTATCAGTTTTCTCTGAAATTTGTCTTGTTTAGTGTACATTTTTCATTCCATTGCATTACACAGTTATACTTTTCTATTGCACTCATTGCATGTAGATCAATGGAACAATAATTCAAACAGGAACAATCCCTATTAAATCACTTTTACAGATGATACACTTAGCATGAGGATGTTTGACACACAGTCCAATGTTTGATAAAGTGTTGTGATTTTCTACAGGATTCATTGACAGCCAACCTAGACTAGATAATGGGCAGATCTTTGTGATGATATAGAGTAGAATGAGCAGTATTTTTGATGTATACTTACATACCTACATGATGAATGTTATTGATATGATGGTGATGATACCTTGATGCATACACTATGATGTTTCAGACCTTATTGGTAATCTTGGGACCTTGTTGATATATACATGCCTTGATATTCTATGGTATTGATGATGCATTGATGATCAGTGTTGCAACAGTAAATAATGAAGAGAAAATAAGAGGATGAACATTTGAGATTGACCAATAGATTGATGAAAAGAGATTGACCAGTAGAGTGATGAGCACAAATAGACCAACATTGTTGATGAGTTGCTTAAGCAACATAGATTGGTTAAGAAATAGAGGAATTTTATTTCTTGGAAGAAGAATCTTCCACTTGAGGATTGGACTCCTCAAACCCTTCTTAGTTGGAGATAAGAAAACCAAGTTGGGTCCTGTTACAAGAGTTGGTGTTGTTTCATTAGTTAGTGTTGATTGTACTCGAGAAGATTGTAATATTCCATGTACAATAAATAAAGATCAAATTACATATATTCTTGTGTCTCTTTGATGTGATGAATGTGCTTATGACTCATGATGAATTTTATTATGCAATTGATGAGATACTGATTCATATGCTCTGATTCATTAAAAGAAGGTAAAATTTTTATAATTTCTCTCACACTGATTCACCCCCTACCCTGTTAGTGGGCCATTGTGTCCAGCATTCCCCCCCAAGCACCTATGAGTCAATATGTAACACATGGGGTTAGAATCTGCGTATACATTGGTCGTGCAAAGAAAGATGTAGTGACAATATTTATAGATTGCGATGACCATGGAGAGAGATAACTTCTCAACATGTGAATAATGGGTTTCAGATTCAAGGAGACTGTTACTTAGGTAATAAATCACATGTTCTTGGTCATGTGTATCTAATTGAGCTAGTTCCAATGCTATGGTAGTTAATGATGAAGCCACATACAAGGATTAATCCCTGGTGTAATCAGGGGGTTGCAATACAGGTGCATGCGTAATGATGTGTTGGATATTGTCAAATACAAGTTGTGCATGGTCATCCCAAACAAAGGGTTTGTCCTTTTTTAACAGACACATGAAACTGTGTGTCTTCTCGTTGTAGTTACAGATAAAACAACGCAGAAATTTTTATTTCCCTTGGAAACTTTGAAGTTCAGTAGTGCTTTTAGGCGAAGGTAGAGTGAAGATGGATTCGATCTTCAGTGGTTCTATACGGATTCCATCCTTGGAAACAATGAATCCAAGAAGTCTTCTAGTATAAACACAAAAACAAATTTGTGTGAACTCAACCAAATGTTATAATGGATACACTTGAGAAAAAAAACTCTCATATGGTCAACATGGTGTTCTCGATGGTGCAAACGGGAAGGTAAGTCATTGAGGTGTGGTTCCATGATATGATTGACGTCATGGAAAGTGTAGGACATAGTGCATTGAAAGTTAGCACCAACATTATTTAGGCTAAAAGGAAACTTTCTATAGGTAAACGTGCCCCATGATAAAATGAAGGTCATTTTATGTTGATAAAAAGGGAGTATCTCTATCTGATTTTAGCCATAAAAACCATCCATGAATGATAATATTATTCTTCCAATGCAGTTATTGGTTATTTGATCGATGTAAGAAGTAGGTAAATTATCCTTAGGACAATCCCTATTGAGATATTAGAAATTGATACAAACCCTTATTGTTCCCTACTTTTTGTTCACGAGAGCAATATTAGAAGTCCATTCTGTCAATAGCATAGGGTAAATGAACCCGACCTTGAGAATAATTTGAAATTCTTCCTTAATGGTCACTTCTTTCTATGGATGGAATTGACGTGAGCTTTGATGGACTGGCTTGGCATTAGTGTAAGTCCTAATATAGTGAACCATGATCGAAGGATCTATCCTTGGAATTTCTTCATACGTCCAAGAAAAAATGTCTCTAAATTCCTTAAAAAGGATTGTATAAGAGCTAAGTTCTGAAGCAGAACAATTTTGGCCCAAGTTCAAATATCTATACAACTCCAGTTTTCACTAATATATTGGTTGAAATGGTGTTAGTAATATTTATCAGATTACTCTTGGACTCAACATTGTGAATGAACAGCAGTGACTAGGGTGTAGTTACAATATTAGATGAAACCATTGTTTTAAAATGATCTTCTACCATATGGTAACCGAGAAGGAAAGATGATCAATGATGATGTTATTTTGAAGGACTCCCATCTAAATACATGATTTCCATGATGTATTCATATGATGGAAGTATATGCAAAATATAATTTAGATTGGGGGAGGGGGGGGGGGGGGAATATTACCAATATGGAAGGTGATAAGACACCTTTCAACCATTTTGATTAGACACCTAATTTCATCTTGTCTAAAGTTTCATGAATCTTAGAGGATATCATGTTCAAATATGCGGTATAGGTAGAGGGAGTATTGGTTAATAAAAATACTCCCATAAGTGAGGAATTTTTGAGAAGACCTACCCCTACATTCTGATACTGCAAATTAGAGGAAGCTAAGAGCATGACATTATTCACAGAATTAGAACTCGTGTCTGGAGAACAAAATTCCAATTAATAAATTGTAATAATATTCCATTGGAATGGGAATTGGAGAAATTGAAACACAGTTGAGGAAATTTCCTGCATCACACAGAACTAATTCCTTCCTAGGAGGAGAGTGTAGTCTAAAGGAGCATCGACAACCTCAACATGAAAGGACTCCGATTCTTCCCCTAGTTAATCCAAGATGGAGGGCAATAATCCATGAGGATGAAAGTCACAACCATCAAAGGACTTCAAAGTCGTAGGTGAGCAGTTCATCTCAGGAGATCCTATATCTCTCCAACATGACAGAAACATGTCTAAAGGTGATCCACATGTTAGTTTTTATTTAGATCTGATTAGTTTATGTAGGATGTTTATATGAAATAATAACAAGTACAAGAAGATGCATAAGATATAAAAGACACATGAGACAAAAATATTTTCATCGGGGAAACCATAAAGGAGAAAACCCCACAAACTTCTTCAGAATAATAAGATGATCAAAAGAAGCAATAATAAGTATTCAACATTTATCTATCTCTCCTCTCTTTCTCTCTCTCTCTCATGCGAACTTGAGAATGTGAGGTGTGTATAAATGAGGGAAAGTTCCTCCCTATTTACACCCTTTAAAGTGGCTGAAAAAACATAAGACTAGGGCCCACATGTATTTCGTAATATGGATAGATTCTCCTACACTAATACATTTGAGCAGATTTTCCCACGAAATACTTCCACGTTTTGAAAATTCATGGATTAATACTCCATTTTTTTTATCATGGTGGAAAAACCGTGGCACTATCGACGTTTTTAATTTTCAATGAACTTTTGTCTCTATATAGATGATATATGGCTATCTTTGCAGACCTGTGAAATCAATGCTAGATTTCAAAGGCTGTTTACGAGCGGGTCAAATTGTAATGGCTTTAATAATTATCCTTGCTAAGTTAGAGAAGGTTTCTCTTTTTGCTGAAGCTTCACAACTCTACTCAGATTGAAAATTTTATTTTGTGTTACAAATCTGTTGGGTCTGGGTGAAGGGGTACCTGTATGAAAGAAGTATTTTATTTATAAAAAAGATCAACAAGCTACATCAGCTGCCTCCCAATCCCTCTCTGACAAGCACACAAAGTGTCTTTGTAGTTTCCAGGCTAAAAACTCAATCCTTCTATAATTGAAAGCATAATGTGAGAATGTGCATGGAATCTTCCATCCGTTGAACCGCTCGACTCATGCATTTTCAGCACATTGGCTATAGTTCCGGTGGATTGAGCATAGATTGAGCCCGAATTTCTTTATCAACCATATCCAAAACTAGAGAGATCAGTCATACTCTGCAACAATCATCTGGCTGTAAATTCATAAAAGGTAAGCATGCATCCTTTTTTGGGGGATACAAAATAACATTGAGGATCAAAATAACAGTTGGATTCTTCGGGTCATGTACCTTATGAATGAATTTAACAACCCTACATCTTCCTCCTTTTATTTAAACCAAAGTAATTGCAACAAGAGGGTCTAGTCAACAATGACTCTATCCAATTCATTTTTTTATAGACCCGATGCTCCACTAAGCTATTTTTCATTGACACAATGTTAATTGCTTTCCACAGTAGAAGTACAAATTTCATTTGGACCATTTGGGCCACCTAGTGTTCCAATTCCCAAAATATCAAGGTCTCCTTGTGAGTAAAATAAAGGCCACTGTAGAACACTTGTTGGCATCAATGAAAACTTCATCCTGTTAGACACAATGCTCACTGAGAGGGGGGGGTGAATCAGTGAGAAAAGGATTCAACTCAATTTCAACTTTTTCTACCAATCTTATATCATTATTTCACAATTTCTTCAACAACATATTTATTAAAGAATAATATCAACTAGGCGCATGCCATTCATCAATTAAGCACATCACTATCAAGACATTGCACAAGGGACACACGATATAATTTTGTAATATTTATATAAGTGGAGACTTAAATCTCCAATATGGTATACAACCCATAATATGGCACCACCCACTAGAATGGTTCAGTCAGCTACAACTGACTGGGATGCTACATTATCCAAACAAGCTTCAACTTATCAAAATACCAATAAGTATTTCGCCATCTCAACCCAACCTCGCTATACAAATTTCATATTACAAATTACAATTGATACATCACACTCTTCCAAATTTTTCCACAGACACACACATCAAAAGTACCAATCATCAAGTCTTCATTTTGTACTCAGCAAGTCATTCAATATAGAACATACTGCAACCTTGTCTCAACTCTATCCATAGACCATTACTATCTTGTCTTCAGTACTGTCAACATCAACATATAGGCTTCCAAACTATTTAATTCAACACTTAGATCATGTGATCACCATAAGGAAACCTACAAGCATGGCTAGATAGCCATTTCAACAATGAACAAGACCATATCACAAGATAAATTCGTTGGAAGACACACAACCTCTCGCAAGCATTTCAAAATAGCTTCTCAACCACTTTTGAACATCAAAACATATTTCTTCCCATTTTGGCAGACTCCTATTTCACATGTGTGAACACTCTATGGAGACCTGAAGTCATGAGTAGATGGATAACTTACCAAAGAATGGATCCATGAAATTTGATAAATTTACTTGCATAAAGACAGCCCTTGGAGGACATTTCCAACTGACCTCTCAAACTCCTGTTTCTAACACTTGGCCAAATTTCTTTTGTTCTCACTATGCAAAATATTATTTTTCCTATTTTTAGAAGATTGATATTTTGCATATTTTACATATAAGACGACCTAAAGGTATGGATGGATAGTCCGTTCACCAAGGAACATGCATATGCTACCTGATGAATTTTATCATCAAAATAACCCCTTGCGGGAATTTCAAAATGCCTTTTCAATTTCCTAAATCTAACACTTAACCAATTTTCTTGTGTTTTTAAATGCAAAATAATACTTTTCTTACATTTGGTAGATTTATATCTTTGTCATAAAACACTCCACATGATAATTGAGACCATGGTTAGATGCACCCATCCACAAGCTATATCCTAACACTTTCATATTAATTTTTTGATCGTCCTATAAGATAAGGTGGGCATTTCCTTGAGGCCACTGAGGCAGTTTTTCCAGTACTGGAATAGTGCAAAATATGCTGAAACTCTGTTTTGGAAGACCAGTATCTTTTTCATAAAACATCTTCTTTGATAACTGATACCATGGTGAGATATCCTCTTCAACAAGCTGCAAGATGAGAGATTCATATAATTTTTATCACACACCTATAAGGTACAGTGGGGATTTTCCCAAGGTCAGATGAGCCAGTTTTTCCAAAACTTAGACAAATTTCTTAGTCTGGTCCAATCTCCCTAAAACACTGTTTTGCAGGTTCATAATTTATTCCTTAGATACTTCCAAGACAATATGAAGACATGATCAGGTAGGCCAAATATCAATCTATAAGACCCCGATATGGTGAGGGCATTTTCTTCAATGCACAATTTGTGGCAGGAATTTTCTTAAGGCTACCTGAGCCAGTTTTCCAACATTTAGTCATTTTCCTATTTTTCACCAAATTACCATATTTTTCCAAAAGGATTGTCATTAATGTTTTCATCAATGACAATCCTATTCATCACAGCCTTCATGTTTTTCTTTATAGAAATTGGTATATAATATACTACACTTAGAAATATACTTATATCTAATGTATTTGACAAGTTACTATTTGTTATGGTGTAGGTAAGACAATTACTTATCACTACAAGGATTTTTCACTATGAATGAAAATGCAAAGAAGTTTGCTCAGTTTAGAGTAGCATTAGAGGTGAGGGGAGATGGAAAATGTCATTTCCCTTGCTCTGATTGCAGGGGCTTGCAAAGAAGAAGAATTTTAAGAACGACAACTGAATTACATTGTAGGGAGAAGGGGCACGTTGAAGGGGGTTATGAATATAGTCCCTTGGTAAGATGTTATTCAATTTTTAATGTATTCTCTGTAATAGTCATCATGTCATGAATTTCAGTAAAATGTCTTATCGTTTTATTATATGTTCTATACACACTAATTTTACTACGTTGTTTGTAAATATATATACAATGCCCCCAAAATGTCCCCTTCTAGAGAGTTATTTGCCAAGTACCAACAGAAATACTCATTTACAGGGTGACGAACATGTACATCAGAATATTGAAGCTGATCAAGTTCTTAATGATGATATGGATGGAGATGACGTTAGTGATTCAAATCAGGAAGATGAGATACATAGATTGATCCAAGACACATTTGCTCGAATGGATGAGGAGAACCAAGATGACAGTCATGATGTTGATCCTCTACTCAAGAAGGAACATCAACTATTTATGAAGGCTCAAAAATAAATCTTCTATATGCTATATTGTTGTTAGTGAACTTGAAGGTTTTGAATAGTTTATCAAACACATGTCTCACATAGATACTAAGGTATGTAGTTTGTTAATTATTTATGCCTGCATGTTCACATGTACATAAAGGGTTGCCTTTTTTCCTATATTACTATTGTTATCTAATTTGTTAATTATGGATTTGATATTGATGATTAATATTGTTTACATTGACTTATTTTTTAAAATTTTGTAGATTGTTAGGTGAATTTCTATTACCAACGTCAAATATTTTACCACACACATATCGATATATATATATATGTGATTATGAAAGAATTTGGAATGGAGTATCAAGCTATTGATGCATGTCCTAATGATCATATCATATACTATGAACAATATGCATTAGAAAATGAATACCCACAATGTGAAACAAGTAGGTATTGAACCAATAAAGTGAAAAAAAAGGTGCCTCACAAAGTTCTTCGTTATATTCCAATAATTTCACCTCTCCAACGATTGTTCAGGTGTCTAATTATAGAAAAGTTTATGGATTTCTAGGGAAATAACATAATTCAAGACGATGTTATTCATATTCCTGCAGATGGGTCTACATTTAGGTGCATCGAAGAAAAGTGGCCAATTTTTAAAGAAGAACATCGTAATGTTAAAATTTCGTTGGTAGTTGATGGTGTCAATCCATTTGGAGAGATTCATTCTACCTACTCAGTGTGGCCTGTTATTGTTATAAACAATAACCTTCCTCCTTGGATATCGGTCAAGAGAGCACACACAATGTTGGCAAGCATTGTTCTAGGTATTTAATTAGTTTGTATTTTTTTACTTGAAATTCTGATCACTAAATATTTCATTTCTTTGTTTCGTGCATGATAATTATGTCTTTTATATATAACAACATATAGCTAAATATAATTAATCATGTATGTTGGACCAATTAGGTAAGTGCCAGGTTAAAGACATGAATGTATATATTGAGCCTCTTATCGATGAGTTGTTGAAATTATGGGCTTGCGTCACTATGTATGACATCTCTAGACGAATAGGGCAAAGACGATTTCAATTCCATGGAATACTTGGATGGAAAATTCATGATGCTCCTGGGTTAACACATTTTTGTGGTATATTGTTACTTTATTTTGTTCTTTAATATTATATATATCTATTAAAAATATAATGCATTATTTCAAATGGTAAGTCTAATTCGCTACACTAATTCATATATCTTGTAGGTCTTCAAAAAAAGGGTGAGTTTGCATGTCGAGCTTGCAATCCTAGGATAAAATCTCGTCGTTCAAGGAGTTTAGAAAAGGAAGTGTTTGATGAGTATAGGAAATTTATGCCTAAGAACCATAGTTATCGAACTACAGACAAAGAAAAATTCAATGGTAAAGAATATAATGGAAAAAAACCATGAAGAATGACACCTCACCTATGGAATTTGGAATATAATAGAAATCGTCAAGGTATGCCAAATTATTTATGTATTGTTGGACACTGTTGAGTATGGTTGTCATTGATGTCAAATGAGGTAATTAATGACAAAATAAGTGTTGATATTGTCATGTGTGATGAGGTTGAAAAAAATATTTTGGTTTCCTAATGTCTCATGATGTCATTGTTACATTGTGGTAGTAGTTGGTAACGGTATGATAAATTGGGGATTTTGACCAAGTGTTGAAAAAATTCCCTAAAGCAGTTGCCTTATGGAAAATGAACACCACAATTCATAAGAATAATAAAATTCCCTGCATGAACTACCATCCCATATTTTGTTGAAATATCTATCTGACCATGGCCCTGGTTCTTAGAAAAACTCCTTGAAGAAGAAGATACAGGTCTCCGAAAAGAAGGATTTTTGGTCAAATTAGTCAAGATTTTTCTAGGGAAATTATTTCCATAATTTGTGGGTTGAAGAAAATCACCACACCACCTGGTCATTTTATAGGTGTATGTTTTTTTTACCTGACCATGTTCTCACATTGGTTTGATAATGTTTGAGGAAGAAGATATGGATATGCCAAAATAGGGTTTCAGGCTGTCTTACACCAACATTTAGTAAACTTCCTTCCTAGGGAAAATGAATATGAGGCTAGGAGTGAAAACAACATAGGTGTGCTCAGTAAGGTGTAGTACATCATCTAGTAGCATTAGTTAAGGTTTTGGGTGAAATGAAAAATCCACCTTAGGTTTTGGACAAATTGTCTAAGTATGGAATTAGTGGTAAAATCTACGTAAGTGGCCTCAAGGAAATGCACACCACCTATTAGCTGGAAATACACACCTCCTGCAGATAAGAGATGGTTCCCTAGTCTGAATGGTTCATATCTAGAATAAAACACAAACACAAAATGCTAGACTCTCCCTAGATCTGGTTAATCAACTAAATAAAATGCCATGATAATTCTCTCAAAGGTTGTCCTCGCTTTCCTTGAAGAAGAACCTGTAAAAGATGGAAAACAACAAGAGAAACATGATAGCATACAATATAATCAACTAGATATATGCTTGTGACCAATGTATAAAGAAATATAAACATATGAAACAATAAATATGGGAAAGAAAAGACATTCTTTATTAATACATGATTGGAGAGACTACAACCTTCATGCCTTGGTGTTGAGAGTTCCTTCCAATGGATCCTTGCCTCTAACTTCACCTTGCCTCCAAAGACTCAAGAATGATTTGGACAGAGTCTGGGTATGCAACACAATGTCCCTTTTCCCATGGGGGGTGAGCTAGTGTTTAAATACATGGGAGGATAGGCATGGTTGAGGATATCATGGGTGAGGTGGAGATTAGATCCTAAAAGGGAGGATCTTGAGCTCTAGTTGGTCCTAAAACATAAATTTGAGGCTCCATAGAGGTCAGCTTCGAGAATCCTCTCGAAGCTTCTCTTTTTTGCCTTCAAAACTTGAGCATGGCTCCTCTAATGAATCAAATAGATGGTGATAAGGAGGCATCACTTCTTGTAGTCAAGAAAAGAGAAGTGGCAACTCTCTTTTCTCATGTATTAGGAGTGGTGCTGGCTCTTTGCTTCTTGGGTAACACTTTTTGTCAATGGGGAAAGAGCGTTACCAGCTCAAAAGAGGGAAAATTGCAAGGGGTTAATTTATTCCTTCATTTCTCTGGGGAAAAATTTGAGGGATTGGAGTAGACAAGGGAATACCTATCTCATAACATGAGGGTGACGATATTTCGGTATAACAGGGATGCCCCCAAATTATAATGGCTAGAGGGAAATGATAGGATATATACTTTGAAAGAACAAGGTATAGTGTCGAGGCAAATTTCCAATGGCCAGAACTTCTCAAACATCACAAACTTTCAGCAACACATTTTACATTTGTCCCAAATGACTCACAACATGGTTGCTGACCAATACAAAGCATATCCATGTGAGATACAAAAAAATCATGGCTACTAAAATAAAGCATAGATCCATGCAAAGAAGACTCAAATTTGGACATAGCTACCTGACATACAATGTAGATCTATGTCATACAGACGCAAATATGAGCACAACAATGAACATACAAATGTGGATCCCTCCTAGGACTCATACAAATACTCCATCACAACCTAGGGAAAGAAATGAGCACTTAACAAATACCTAGGGTATTCGTCTCGTCTTCCACAAAGTATGATTCTATCCATGTGATTACAATGATTTGAAGTCAAACATGGTAGAAACCACTTGATTACCAGTCAATGATGTGAACCATTAACAAGTGCGAGGGAGATCACCATTGATGTCAATTATTCTCAAGGTACCCTAGTACAATCTCCTAAGTGTGAATAGATTATTTGATGTGGAACACTCGGTTGAATATATCGATCAAAGGTCAATGATGTGAACCTCTGTCAATAGCGAGAGAATCTATCACTAACGCATACATACCTCAAGGTACTAAACTTGTTTGTAATACTAATTCCTGGATGATGATTTGATGTCGACAGAAATAGTCTCGTCAAAGGACGACCATGATGAATCCCACATCAATGACACAAATTTCCCTTTCCCTTAATTTCCCCATCATGATTGCTGAGTGCCTCTTTTCATTTTTATGAGTTCAAAGAGGGTAACAAACCCTCATTGTATCTCATCAATCAATGAGTCCAAACTCATATGTTTTATGAACCTTAGAAAGGAGGAGTTTGTTCCCAAAAAAGGGTCTTTCAATGTTTAATTTAACGAGTCCAATGAAAGAAAAATCAGTGTAGTTCATGTTTAGAGAGTCTGAACAAAGTAAAGAAAACTCCAAAGGGTCCTTTTTCATATGATTTAGTCCCTAAGGCCCGAAAAAGTATAAAATAATACCTTAGAGGACTCTTCCATTCATGATTGGCTGAAGTGTTCCTTTTTTGTAAATAGTCCATTTGAACCGAAAAAGAGATAACCTGCTATCAGAGAGATGACTCTTCAAATACTTTTATGAGTATGAAGAAGACAAGTACTCGACTGTCTTTTAACATCTTAATATTCTGAAAAGAGCTTAAAGAGGACTCTATTAACCTTTTTCATATTTAAATCTAGATCATGAAAAAGTAATAAAATAAGCTCAAACCACTTTTCATGTTATAACCAAAGCGCGGAAAAATGAAAAGTAAGCTCAACACTATCTTACTGTTTTTAACGAGCTCGAATATTGGTTTCATTTTTACGCAAGATTGAAACCAATGGGTAAACTATGCTTGAAAAATCCCATTAACATGATATACAGAGGTTGGAAGATTCCCCCCTAGCATGGTTCCTAAGGTCTCGACATGCCGTCAAGCTTCGTTTCGTCTAACGATTCTTCTTCCATACCCAACCTAAAAAACTGGTTACTAATCTAAAAATGTTCACCAAGGGGGTAGGAAGAATGAGAATCAGGAATGTGAAAAGAAGGTTCAAGTTCTAACACTAAACCAAAGACTCTACTCAAGGGAAGGGGATCTATTTCATTTTTACACAAGCTTGAAACAATAGGTAACTATGTTTGCAGAAAACTGACATGATGGTCAGATATTGTTTCATTTTTTAATGAGCTTGGCATAGGAGAAGAACTATGCCCTCAGACATGGTTTCATTTTAATGCAAGCTTGAAACCAAAAGGGTAAACTTTGCTTGAAACAATCTATTTCATTTTTTAATGAGCTTGACACAGAATGGGAACTATACTCACAGGCATCTATTTCATTTTTTAATGAGCTTGACACAGAATGGGAACTTTTCTCAAAACCTACTCCTACCCAACATGATATCAAGAGGTTGGTAGGTTTCCCCCATTGCATAAAAGATAGTGGATTAGCTCCATTATGATGTCCATAGACTAGAACCATGCCCCCCATTTTACCTATGATGGAAAGAAGCTAACTAGAAGAAGGGGAAGGAATCATAAGAACATGCAGCACATTCAGGGCAGTCTGATTACTAGGAGTAATGCGATGGTTAGGTGTAACAAAGGAAATCTGATCAATGGTTACAATCTTACCATCATGGGGAAAATGCATAACTCTAAAGAGAGTGGACACTATTTCTTTCATGGCATACACATAATAATGTCCAAGGACTAGGTTGATATCTAAAGGACCTTAGACCACCATAACATCAATACAGACATTTTTCCCTCCTAATGTAATAGGTAAATAAGGAAGGCTCCCTAAAGGTGTAGTAGGTCTTTGATTAAAAGCCAGTATTTGATCAGTGGATGGTACAAGCTGAGGAGAACCTAAAGCTTTCCAAGCAGTTGCGGATAGAATACTAAAAGAATCCCCGTCGTCAATAATAGTGTGAAGTATCCTCCTAGCAGTAACATTCACAACTATATGGAAAGGAACACTCGAATGAAGATGAGACTCTGTTAGGTTACTCCAGTCAAAGGAAATAACCTCACTACTTGTAGAGGGTTCTATTGAAACAGAAAAAAATTCCTCTTGTCGAGAACAATCAGAATGAAGCATAAAAACTTCAATAGGTTTCAGTTCATTCTCTACTGTAAGAGAATAACAAGACGAAGATTTGGTCAAAGCAACTTCTTCAGTCTTAACACTCTCTGATGAAAGAGTGGGATCGAGTGAAGATGAAATTGACTCAACAATATTAACTTCACTCTTCAAATGAAGAATGGGATCAATCACGGATGAATACGGATTAACCACATGGAATTCACTCTTAGAAGGAAGAGTGGGATCGACCTCATATGAAACTGAATCAACCACTTTAACTTCACTCTTCAAAGGAAGAGTGGGATCAACCGAGGTTAGAACTGGATCGACCACTTTATCAACCAATGGGATGTCAAGTGACAAATTACGATAACTTGTTGGAAGCCATTGACAAGAAACAATAATATCTTCCAAGAACTTAGAAGCTTCACCCCTGCGAGGACAAAGGTAATTAAAGTGCATGTCCTTACATAGCAAGCAAGGATTTCTGAATTTACCCTTCTGACTCTTAACAATAGAGTCACTAGTTGAGGGGGGATCATTAGCATGATGACCAGAGGCTGATGACATATCTTGTCGGGAAACCTTAGACTACTCTTCTAAAACTAGGACCAAACCATGACAATTTTTCAGAAGGTGATCACCCTTGCAAATCCTACAAGGGAATTTTGGCTTACGCGATCTTTGGGTGTGCAGATCAATACTCTCCATAATGGGAGTGATTGGTTGACACTTGTTTTTTTGTTTGTTTTTTTGTTTGTTTTTCTTCTTCTTAATATTCTGTTTCTTCTTCTTTGTATCCACCTGACTACTAGTACTACAACTTTCAACATGAAAAGAGGGAGAAATGGGAGAAGACACATCTAGTGAAGAAGGAGAGGGATCAACATGAGGTTGATGCTCTTGCGGTGAAGGATTAGGATTAGGAGCAATGGCTGTACATGGGATAACTGGACTAGAGAATAACCAAACAAGTAATCCAATAGTCAATCTAGGAAGGCTTAACGTAGCCATGAGAGGAGCACCAACGAAGCCGTAACTATATAATAAAACTATCTCTCTCTTCTAAACAATCCTAACTGCACAGATAACAAGCACTAATGAAACTAAAGAAGCAATGAAAATATGTGAGAGAATTGGATTAAAGTTCTGGAACCTCATGGGACAGGCCAAAAGGATAACTGAGATGGTTTGAGGATTCCTAAAAGGGTCTCTTGATATATGCAAGGTATATGGGAGCTCAAATCGGTAGTAGTGTTGTCTAATGCACAACCATTCACAAGGGGTCTTCCGTTATAAAATCAAGTGCGTGAAGTACCTTTATATATACCTCAAGGGTACATGAAAGGCCATTCGATATACTGATGGTAAGTGGAAAAACCGCACGAGTCCTTGGTTGTAGTGCAGACATATTAATGATAGCTCCTACGTTTTACAATGCTCGAACACATCACTAACCTATCACACAAATTGCTACTAATTTTAAACCTAAGCTAGCGCTTAATTTTATCTTGAACGGTTATGTGGATGCATGAGGTGAGGACATAAACGTAAAACCATGTAGCATGATTGTGCAAAATTTTCACTTTCACTTTAAAGGTATGCCCTACTTAAGGAAGGGAGAGAGAGGTTCAAATCATTTGAAACATAGAATAAATCCCAAAAAATAAAAGACACTTTCTTATATGGTCCTTTCCTAGCTGAAACAAATAAAATCTTCTCTTTTGAACTGAAAAAGAAGTGAGATCTGTAATGAAAAGCAAGAAAATATAATTACAACTTTTATACCAAAGTGTTCATATTTTCAACTAAAGATCAAATGAACTAATCATAAAATTATACGATAACTTTCATATGGACTTTTCCACAACTTTATGAAAAAATGAAGAAGCATACAAAAATCATGCATAACAAATGAAGAAAAACTAAAATGAATCTTTTCTTGTTCTATCAAAGAGGACAGAAATCAGCGATCTAACAAAACCAAGTTCTATTCAAAACCAACTATGAAGCTTTAAAAGACCAACATCAATCAAAATTCTTGAGAATAACTATGGATTCATACATGCTCAGGTTTTGATTTTTGATTGAGTTTTCTGTTCAAAAATGAATTGTAGAGGTCAAAACACAACTGTAACAATCTGAAGCATGCATCTCAGATACCAAAATAAGCATTTAAGAATCAAATACCAAACATGGCTAAGAAGAATACCTGGCACTACTTCTACAAGTGTTGAACAGGGCCTTACCAGCCTGAGCACCGCTTCTTGCACAGAGGAACAGAGCGGTGGCACCGCTTACAGCAAGTTCACACCAGGGTGTTACTAGGTACAACAGTGCTTCTTAGACATAGAAAAAGGGTGGTGGCACCGCTTCTTTAACATAGAGGAAGACTGGTGACAACTCCAGAACCACACTTATAACACAACTCAAGAGTGGTGCTCGAGATGGCGATTTGAAAATTAAAAAGACAACAAAAAAGGAAGTTACAAACTGAAAAATGAACCCAAACAATCAATAGAAAACCCAGTGAACCAAAAATATGAAGATCCAAAGGAAGATAGAGGAAAAACAATCAAATTCAAAGCAGATCTATAAATCTATGAATTGAAAAAGTAGATCTACAAACTGAAAATGAAGGTGGAGGTTTCAACTTACTAAAGATTGAGAATTCGAAGTAGATCCCCAACGAATTCACCAATTTTGTTAGCTGGAAATACACACCTCCTGCAGACAAGAGTTGGTTCCCTAGTTTGAATGGTTCATATCTAGAACAAAAACAAAACACAGAATGCTAGACTCTCCCTATATCTGGTTAATCAACTAAATGGAATGCCATAATACTTCTCTCAAAGGTTGTCCTCGCTATACTTGAAGAAGAACCTGTAAAAGATGGAAAAAAAACAAGAGAAACATGATAGCATACAATATAATCAACTAGATCTATGCTTATGACCAAGGAATCAAGCAATATAAACATATGAAATAGTAAATATGGGAAAGAAAATATATTCTTTATTAATAAACGATTGGAGAGACTACAACCTTCATGCCTTGGTGTTGATATTTCCTTCCAATGGATCCTTGCCTCTAACTTCACCTTGCCACCAAAGACTCAAGAATGATTTTGACAGAGTTTGGGTATGCAACAGAATTATTCCTCCCCTTTCCCATCGGGGGTGATCTAGTGTTTAAAGGCATGGAAGGATAGGTATGGTTGAGGATCTCATGGGTGAGGTGGAGAGTAGATCCTAAAAAGGAGCATCTTAAGCTCCAGCTAGTCCTAAACCATAAGGATGAGGCTCCACGGAGGTCAGGTTCGAGAATCCTCTCAAAGATTCTCTTTTTTTCCTTCAAAACTCGACCACTGCTCCTCCAATGAAGAAAACAGATGGTGAGAATGAGGCACCTCTTCTTGCATTAAGAAAAAGAGTGGTGGCACCTCTCTTTGCTCATGTATCAAGAGAGGTGCTGAATATTTGCTTCTTGGGTAATTCTTTTGTCAATGGGGAAAGAGCATTACCAGCTCAAAAGAGGGAAAATTGCAAGGGGTTAACTTATTCCTTCATTTCTCTAGGGAAAACATTGAGGGATTGAAACAGAAAAGGGAATACCTATCTCATAACATGAGGGTGACAATATTTTGGTATAACCAAGATGCCCCCCAAAGTATAATGGCTAGAGGGAAACAATAGGAAATATACTTTGAAAGAACAAGGTATAGTGTTGAGGAAAAGGTCCAATAGTCATAACTTCTCAAACATCACAAAATTCTGCAACACCTTTTACATTTGTCCCAAATGACTCACAACATGGCTGCCGACCAATATAATGCAGATCCATGTGAGATACAAAAAAGTCATGGCCACTAAAATACAGCATAGATCCATGCGAAAAAGACTCAAAATTGGACATAGCTACTAGACATACAATGTAGATATATGTCATACAAATGCAAATATGAGCACAACCACGAACATACAAATGTGGATCCATTCTATGACTCTAACAAATATTCCATCACAACCTAGGGAAATAAATACCCAGGGTCTTCATCTCATCTTCCATAAAGTACTATTCTATCCATGTGATTACAATGATCTGAAGTCGAACATGCTAGAAACCACTTGATTACCGGTCAATGATGTGAACTGTTAACAACTGCGAGGGAGATCACCATTGATGTCAATGATTCCCAAGGTACCCTAGTACAATATCCTAAGTGTGAATATATTATTTGATGTCAAACACTCAGTTGAATCTATCGATCAAAGGTCAATGATGTGAAAATTTGTCGATCGCGAGAGAATTTGTCATTAAGGCATACAGAAATCAAGGTACTAAACCTGTTTCTAAGACTAATTCTTGGATGATGAGCTGATGTCAACAGGAATAGTCTTGTTGAAGGAGGGCCATGATGAATCCCACATCAATGACACGAAACTCAGAACACAGTTCTGGAATTTTAAGTATGATGTAACCATAGGATTGACTCAAAAAATTTGGGTAGGTGTAAAATCTCAAAACAGTTTCCCTTTTGAACATAAGGCAGCATGACCAAAGACTTTGCAGCATTGACTTGACGAGGAGAAACACAATACTACAAAGGACAATTCATTCTTTGAGAGACTCAAAGGAGTGACATGATTCATGAAAGTTGATCGACTTGGAAACAAGCTGAATACCCAATTGACTGAATGAAATGCATACAAGTGCCATGTTCAAAGTTGACTAACAACTACCATTTTTGCAAAATGTTTTCCCTCTCCCTTAATTTCCCCATCATGGTTGATGAGTTCCTCTTTTCATTTTTACAAGTTCAAAGAGGGTAACAAACAATCATTGTAGCTCATGAAGCGATGAGTCCAAACACATATGTTTTACGAACCTGAAAAAGGAGGGAGGGGTTCATTCCCTAAAAAAGGTCTTTCAATGTTTAAGTTAACAAGTCCAATGAAATAAAACTCAGTATAGTTCATGTTTAGTTAGTTTGAACAAACTAAAGAAAAATATAAAGGGTCCTTTTTTGTATGATTTAGTCCCTAAGACTCGGAAAATTATAAAATGATACCTTAGATAACTCTTCCAGTCATGATTGGCTGGAGTGTTCCTTTTTCATAAATAGTCCATCTGAACAGTAAAAGAGAAAACCTACCATCAGAGAGAGGACTCTTCAAATACTTTTACAAGTATGAAGAAGACAAGTACTCAACTATCTTTTCACATTTTAAGAGTTTGAAAAGAGCTTAAAGAGGACTATATTAACCTTTTTCATCTTTGAATCCAAAGCATGAAAAATTAATAAACTAAGCTCAAACCACTTTTCATGTTTTAACCAGAGCACGAAAAATCAAAAGTAAGCTCAACACCATCTTACTGTTTTTAACAAGCTCGAAGATTGGTTTCATTTGTACACACGCTTGAAACCAATGGGTAAACTATGCTTTAAAAATCCCATTAACATGATATACAGAGGCTGGAAGCTTGCGCCCCAGCATGATTGATAGAAAATATTACCCCTAGCATGGTTGCTAAGGGCTCTG
Organism: Pseudotsuga menziesii; assembly: GCA_001517045.1. Classification (NCBI taxonomy): domain Eukaryota; kingdom Viridiplantae; phylum Streptophyta; class Pinopsida; order Pinales; family Pinaceae; genus Pseudotsuga; species Pseudotsuga menziesii. The sequence goes on from LPNX011071523.1 coordinate 573,746, forward strand.
CATGCCCCCCAAGCTTCGTTTCGTCTGACGATTATTCTTCCATACCCAACCTAAAAGACTGGTTACAAATGTGAAAATATTCACCAGGGGGGTAGGAAGAACACGAATTAGGCAGGTTAAAAGAAGGTTCAAGTTCTAACACTAAAGGGAAGACTCTAATCAAGGGAAGGGGATTTGTTTCATTTTTACATAAGCTTGAAAAAACAGGTAACTATGCTTGGAGAAACCTTGCATGATGGTCAGAACCTAACATGATGGTCAGATATTGTTTCATTTTTAATGAGCTTGAAATAGGAGAAGAACTATGCTCTCAGACATGGTTTCATTTTTATGCAAGCTTGAAACCAAAAGGGTAAACTTTTCTTGAAACAACCTATTTCTTTTTTTAATGAGCTTGACATAGAATGGGAACTATGCTCACAGGCATCTGTTTCATTTCTTAATGATCTTGACACATAATGGAAACTTTTCTCAAAATCTTGCTCCTACCCAACATGATATCCAAAGGTTGGCAGGTTTCCCCCATTGCATAAAAGCTAGTGGCTTAGCTCCATTATGATGTCCATAGACTAGAGCCATGCCCCCGATTTTACCTATGATGGGAAGAAGCTAACTAGAAGAAGGGGAGGGAATCACAAGAACATGCGGCACATTGAGGGCAGTCTGATTACTAGGAGTAATGCGATGGTCAGGTGTAACAAAGGAAAGCTGATCAATGGTCACAATCTTTTTATCATGGGGAAAATGCATAAATCTAAAGAGTGTGGACACTACAGTTTTCATGGCATACACATAATCATGTCCAAGGAGCATATTGAAATCTAAAGGACCTTGGACCACAATAACATCAATATAGATAGTTTTCCCTCCGAATGTAATAGGTAAATAATGAAGGGTCCTAAAGGTGCAGTAGGTCTCTGATATAAATCCAGTATCTGATCAGTGGATGGCACAAGATGAGGAGAAACTAAAGCTTTCCAAGTAGTTGAGGATATAATACTAACAGAAGCCCCTTTGTCAACAATAGTGTGAAGTGTCCACCTAGCAGTAACATTCACAACTATCTATAAAGGAACACTCAAATGAATATTAGACTCTGTTAGGTTACTCAAGTCAAAAGAAATAACCTCAGTACTTAGAGAGGGTTCTGTCGAAACAGAAAAAATTTCCTCTTGTTGAGAACAATCACAATGAAGCATAAAAACTTTAGTAGGCTTTAGTTCATTCTCTACTAGAAGAGAAGAACCAGATGAAGATTTGGTCAAAGCGACTACTTCAATCTTAACACTCTCTAATGAAAGAGTGGGATCTGGTGAAGATGAAATCGACTCGACAATATTAACTTCACTCTTCAAAGGAAGAATAGGATCAATCACGGATTAATCTAGATTAACCACTTGGAATTCACTCTTAGAAGGAAGAGTGGGATCGACCTCAAATGAAACTGAATCAACCACTTTAACTTCAATCTTCAAAGGAAGAGTGGGATCAACCGAGGTTAGAACTGGATCCACCACTTTATCAACCAATGGGATGTCAAGTGACAACTTACGATAACCTGTTGGAAGCTATTGACGAGAAATAGTAATATCTTCCAACAACTTAGAAGCTTCATCTATGAAAGGAAAAAGGTAATTAAAGTGCATGTCCTTCATAGCAAGCAAGGATTTCTGACTTTACCTTTTCAACTCTTAACCATAGATTCAATGGTTTAGGGGGGATCATCAGCATGATGACCAGAGTCTGATGACATATCTTTTCAGGAAACCTTAGACCACTCTTCGAAAACTAGGACTAGACCATGACAATCTTTCAGAAGGTGATCACCCTTGTAAATCCTACAAGGGAATTTTGGCTTACATGATCTTTGGGTGTGCATATCAACAATCTCCGCAATGGGAGGAGTGATTGGTTGAGTTTTTTTTCTTTTTCTTCTTCTTAATTTTCCTTTTTTTCTTCTTCATATCCACCTAACTACTAGTACTACAACTTCCAACAGGAGAAGAGGGAGAAACGGGAGACGACACATCTGATGAAGAAGGAGAGGGATCAACATGAGTTTGATGCTCTTGCAATGAAGGATTAGGATTAGAAGCAATGGGTGTACATGGGATAACTAGACTAGAGAATAACCAAACATGTAATCCAATACTCAATCCATGAAGGCTTAACGTAGCCATGAGAGGAGGACCAACGAATCCATAACTATGTAACAAAACTATCTCTCTCTTCTAAAAATCCTAACTGTACAGACAACAAGCACTAATCAAACTAAATAATCAAGAAAAATATGTGAGAGGATTGGATTAAAGGTCTGGAACCTAACGGGACAATCCAAAAGGATAACTCAGATGGTTTGAGGATTCCTAAAAGGGTCTCCCAATATACGCAAGGTACATGGGAGCTCAAATAGGTAGTAGTGCTGTCTAATGCAAAATTGTTCACAAGGGGCCTTCTGATATATAATCGAGTACGTGAATTACCTTTATCTATACCTCAAGGGTACATGAAAGTCCATTCGATATACCGACGGCACGTGGAAGAGCTGCGCGGCTCCTAGGTTGTAGTGTAGACAAATTAACAACAACGCCTATGTTTTACGATGCCCAAACACATCACTAACCTATCACACAAATTGCTAATAATTTTAAACCTAAGCTAGTGCTTAATTTTATCTTGAATGGTTAGGTGGATTCATGATGTGAGGACATAAAAGTAAAACCATGCAGTATGATCGTGTAAAATTTTCACTTTCACTTTAAAGGTATGCCATACTTAAGGAAGGGAGAGAGAGGTTCAATTCATTTGAAACATAGAATAAATCCCAAAAAATAAAAGGCACTTGCTTATATGGTCCTTTCCTAGCCGAAACAAACAAAATATTCTCTTTTTAATTGAAAAAGAAGTGAGATCTCTAATGAAAAGAAAGAAAATATAATTACAACTTTTATACAAAAGTGTTCATATTTTCAACTAAAGATCGAATGAACGAATCATAAAATTATACAATAAATTTCATATGGACTTTTCCACAACTTTATGAAAAAAGGAAAAAGCATACAAAAATCATGTATAAGAAATGAATAAAAAATGAAATGAATATTTTCTTGTTCTATCAAAGAAGATAGAAATCAGAGATATAACAAAACCAAGTTCTATTCAAAGCCAACTATGAAGCGTTAAAAGACCAACATCAATCAAAATTCTTGAGAATAACTATCGATCCATACACGCTCAGTTTTTTATTTTTTATTGAGTTTTCTGTTCAAAAATGAATTGCAGAGGTCAAAACACAACTGTAACAATCTGAAGCATGCATCTCAGATACCAAAAGAAGAATTTAAGAATCAAATACCAAATAGGGCTAAGAAGAATACCTGGCACCACTTCTACAGGTGTTGAACAGGGCGTTACCAACTTGAGCACTGCTTCTTGCACAGAGGAATAGAGCAATAGCACCGTTTACAGTAGGTTCACACTAGGGAGTTACTAGGTCCATCACCACTTCTTAGACACAGAGAAAGGGCGGTGACACCGCTTCTCTAACACAGAGGAAGAGCGGTGACAACTCCAGAACCACACTTATAACACAGCTCAAGAGTGGTACCCGAGATGGCGATTTGAAAATTAAAAAAACAACAGAAAAGGAAGTTACAGACTGAAAAATGAACCGAAACAATCACTAGAAAACCTAGTGAACCAAAAATATGAAGATCCAAAGGTAGACAGAGGAAAAACAATCAAATTCAAAGAAGATCTACAAACTGAAAATGAAGGTGGAGGTTTCAAATTACCAAAGATTCATAATTCGAAGTAGATACCCAGCAGAGTTACCAATTTTTTTAGCTGGAAATACACACCTCCTGTAGACAAGAGCTGGGTCCCATAGTCCAAATGGTTCAAATCTAGAACAAAACAAAAACACAGAATGCTAGACTCTCCCTATATCTAGTTAATGAACTAAATGGAATGCCATGATACTTCTCTCAAAGGTTTTCCTCTCTATATTTGAAGAAGAACATGTAAAAGATGGAAAACAACAAGAGAAACATGATAGCATACAATATAATCAACTATATCTATGCTTGTGACCAAGGTATCAAGCAATATAAACATATGAAATAGTAATTATGGGAAAGAAAATACATTCTTTATTAATAAATGATTGGAGAAACTACAACCTTCATCTCTTGGTGTTGAGAGTTCCTTCCAATGGCTCCTTGCCTCTAACTTCAACTTGCCTCCAAAGACTTAAGAATGATTTTGATAGAGTTTGGGTATACAACACAATTCTTGCTCCCCTTTCCCATGGAGGGTGAGCTAGTGTTTAAAGGCATGGGAGGATAGGTATGGTTGAGGATCTCATGGGTGAGGTGGATATTAGATCCTAAAAGGGAGGATCTCAAGCTCCAGCCGGTCCTAAACCATAGGGATGAGGATCCATGAAGATCATCTTCGATAATCCTCTCGAAGCCTCTTGTTTTGATTTCAAAACTCTAGCACCACTCCTCTAATGAAGCAAACATGCGGTGATAAGGAGACACTGTTTCTTGCAGTAAGGAAAAGAGCGGTGGCACCTCTCTTTGCTCATGTATCAGGAGCAGTGCTGGCTCTTTGCTTCTTGGGTAATGCTTTTTGTCAATGGGGAAAGAGCATTACCAGCTCAAAAGAGGGAAAATTGCAAGGGGTTAATTTATTCCTTCATTTCTCTAGGGAAAACGTTGACGGATTGGAGCAGACAAGGGAATACCTATCTCATAACATGAGGGTGACAAGATTTCGGTATAACACCACCTCTCATAAGATGATGAGAAAAATTATCTGAAAGTGATAGGCTCTATTATGTTGGTTGGTGCATCCAACTATGGTTTCAGATTTCCCAAAGAGACTCTACGAAGGAAGATATCAATCTACCAAAAGTGCCTCTCGCCTTCATTTGCACTATCCCAGTAAAATTCCTGCCAAGGTTAGATAATGAGGTTGCGGGAGAGAATATTGGTATGGTTGATTCAGTATGATGTTCCTCACATTTTGTATGTCTCACTCTCCAAGTTTGATGAAAAAAATAAAATCACCTTGGTGACTTAGGGTTTCAAGATATTTGTCTAAGTGTCAGTAAGAAGTTTGGAAGACCACTTTGAAATGCCTACTAGATGTTGGTTGTATGTCAATAGGTTCATCAATTGGCATGGATTTGTTCTTTTTTGAAATGGATATCCAGACATACTTTTAGGCTGACTTACAATGGTCACATATGCAAAATATCAATCTACCAAAAGTAGGAAAATTACTATTTTGACTACTTTTTCATACTTAGTCAATTTCCAAAGCTTCACAAAGTTTCCATATTTTTGCAGAATGATGTCATATTACAACACTGACTTCCTGATAGCACCAGAACACCATTATGTGTCTTTCTAGCCTCACCATACATGCAACATCATCATACTTGACATGTCATTACTTCCTTTGTCATTCCTTTGTCTTTTACTAAGTTTACCTCATGTCTTTGGTTATCCTTTTGTCATTCATTGAACTCCTTTGACATCAATGATAATCACATTCAACTTGTATCATATATTATATAAATCTTTTTTTTTAGTGAATTATGTTCAGCACGGTATGTACCTTTATTGATTAATTAGTGTTAATTTGATTTTGTTGATGTTTCATGAATGGCGTTAAGGCATGAATGGGCTTCCACGAGGAATGAAAAATTACTCGATCCAATTCAATAGGTTTCCATACTAGTTCATTTGTTTGATACAATGCATATCGGGAAGAACATAACAGAAATGTTATGGCAAATATTAGATGGAAGGACTGACAAAGAAAGAATTGGAAATATTTGTAGTGACATCCAAGAAGCTAATCACACATTGCAAAGTGTGATCATTAATTCTAATGGTGATTGCCGTGAATATAATATTAGTATTCCTTGGTGCTTGATGGAGAAACAGAGAAATAGTGTAAAAGAGGTTATCAGAAAAATCAGGTTTCTGATGGGGTTTTCCTCTAACATAAAGAATATCTTTACAAAAAAAGGTGATTTTGGTGGGGTAAAAACACATGATTGGCATACATTCATTAAGGTAATTGTGAGTTTTTAATATATTTCCTTCTTGGTATGCACTATTTTATTGATTTTATTCTGTTATTTGGAAATAAATAATAATTATGTGTTTTTTGATACAGTATGTTCTACCTTTATCTCTCATAGATGACTTTGACAAAAACATAAAAAAAATTATTTATGTTCTTGTAAAATAAATGAGGTAAGTAATTAATGTTTTATATGGAAAATGTACTTGGTCCGTGATTTTCCGGAGAATTTACTGAAATATTATGTTTTTCCCGCAAATTTTATATATGGCTTGATATTATTTTATTGCATCATTTGTACATGGCTTTCCTAAAAAAAATCCATAAAGACGATATAAGGTATTGGAAGAGAGAAATTCCCCAACTAATATGTGAAATGCAACAGTATCTACCTCCAGCATTTTTCAATGCACAATAACACTACCTCATACACCAAGCTGAGGAGATCGAATTATATGGACTGGTACACACAAGGTCGATGTGGATGGTGGAGAGGAATTTGAAGTTGTTGAAGGATCTTGTTAGACAAATAGCACATCCCTAGGGTTCTATGGTTGAGGGATATATGGTATATCAATGCATGGTGTATATTAGTGAATATCTACCTAAATTAGCAGAAAATATGAATGTGCCTCACATTTGGCATCTTAACTCTATCAAAAAATTTGAAGGGGAGGTCCTATTGGGTAAAGGTACAATGAGGACCATGAAAGGTAATTATTAGATTTTGTGGAATTAATATATCATGTATTTTTCCAATTTTATTTTATCATACTGATTTTTTATTTTTTATTAATCCTACATATTCAATTGTATTAAACTATGCATGTAATGATATTTAATTAATGATAGTGAATTGTAATTTTTTCATATAGTTACTCGAGCGTGGGATGCTTTACATTTATACATTCCAAACAACCTTTATTGGATGGAGCATTGGATAGAAGATTGTGAAGAATGATTTGGTAGGTTATCATGGGAAGGGGTCAGTGAGATGGTTAAAACAACTCATCATCATCAACATCAATTTCCTGATCTGACGTCGCAAAGGGAAGTTGATTTAGCCTATGGTTTAAAAGATAAAAGGGAAAGTAAATTCTTTACCCACATTTTTCTAGTTAATTCCCATTTTTCAGTGTATTTGGTTTGTTTAAGTTTTCAAATATATTTTCTAAGTTATATATGATGTTTATTAATTCACAATGTATTTTTTACTTGTTTTCAATGTTGCAGTTGAAACATCACAAGGCTATGTGGTGTAATGGTCATAAATTTCGTATCAAAATGTTGGATGATAAGATGAAAACCTTGGATTGTGGGATAACTGGAGTGTTTAAGGTCACTAATGTTTCCTCTATAAGTGACAGACATGCAAACGAAACTAAGAATAGGTACTATCGGCATTTGGAGGACATAACTGAGTGTGATTTTAATTCCTTTAAAATAGTTTTGTTTTAGGTGAAGTGGTATAGGCTACAGATGCATGAACATGATCCTGAAAGAACTGTTATTGAGCATGCTAATGGATTTACCATGGTTAATACAAGGGAATTTGGACCGGGTACAGAGACTTATGTTCTTCCAAGTCAATGTGAGCAGTCTTTTACTCAAAGGTACCACGTAAATCAGGTTGGTCATACGTTGTTAGATATGATCCAAGAACAAGACCAATAATGTATAATCATGTAGATGATGAATATAATCATGAAGAAGAAGAAGATGATGATGATGATGATTCAGATCAGGAGTAGGTGGCTGCAGTTGATGTGTTCAATGAAGAAGTTAAAGAGGTTGATCATCGAAATTTAGTATACTATGATCTCGTCGATGATGTAGATGACTATATTAGCGAAGATTCCATTGACGATGATGTTGATGTGAATGAGCCTTTCATGAATATGTATTCTAAACCAGATCCTAATACAGATGTTGAGTTGGATGAAGAAGAAGATCATGAATGATATTTAATTGTTGAAGAGTAGAGGCACATGTTTATATCTTTTATGTCATGATGATCTTTATATGTTTTTATTTCCAAATTCCTTTTTTATATGTTTTTATTTCCAAAGTGCATACCCAAGAAAAGCATTGATTTGTTGCTGAAAACCCTTTGCGGGCAGAATTTGTGAGCCTGGAAATCAGTCTGCAGGGCGAATTTGTGAGCCTGAAATATAGTACGAGTGCATCATCTCATCTCCGCTTTGAACCTAGAAAACCATGGCCAAACTTCAAACAGGGGCGTCCAACATGACAAGCACAGCTAAAATACGGGCATCCTCCTTTGCAACCCCAATTGAAACATAGTTGTCCACATATGATAGGGTAACAATAAAAAAATTCCATGAGAAATATGATGCATGGAGAGATGCAAAGATGTGGCCACCGGGTATGGAAACTATCCTGAGGAAAGCATAAGTTTTTTGACTTTTTGTGGGGAATGTTTAGTTATGTTGATGAGGAGATAGATGAGGCAATTTCGAGATATGATGCTGGGAATATGGAACTCATAAATTTTGGGAAGCGGGTATACCTCGACGTTGATTTGGTTTCCCAGCTACAAATATTCCACGCAGAGGGGGAGCGATTTTAAGCTCAAGGAAACCCCACCGGATAGGAGAAGAACCAAATGGCCAATAAAATTTGTGGGAGAGAAGTAAATGTTCCAAGGAATGGTTTAAAAATGCAAGATGTCCCTCCCAAAATATACAAAACTTTGATTCAGATTGTCCTTAGGACAATTCTGGATCATCACAACAATGACATTTCGGGTGAATGTATGTGGGTAGTGATACATTGGGTGGAAGATATACCTATAGATATTCCTTATCTACTGGCTAAGAAACTCCACTTTGCCCTGCAAGAGAGCCAATTAAGGAAGTTTGAATTTAGTTTCTCGGGCACAATTAAAAAAATTATTGATTTATGTCGACCCCATGCTACTGAAACAGAGATTGGTGATATCAACCAGCATAAAAAATATCTTTGACAAAACCGCCTGTCCATAAAACATACGTTAAGGAACATAAAAGTAGGGAACATAACGAGGAATTACTAGTATAGTCTCCTCAGTAGAACGATGAATTAGTGCAATATCCTGAGCACCATGGGGAATTACCATTACACCCTGCCGAACAAAATGAGGAATCACCAGTAGAAATTCCTGAGCACCATGCCGAATTACGAGTACAGTGTCCTGATTTGGTCACAAATGATGAAATTTGTGCTGCCATAACTTTGAAAGAGTTTAAGGGGCATGTAGATAGAGATCATTGGGAGGAGGTGATAGGAAACGAAATGGAACAAACTACTGCTCACTTTTCCATTCCTTAAAACATTCTTGATAGAGTTCGTCCTAAACATTTGGCAATTGAGTGTGATTGTTCTTCCAAATCATAATTAGGGGATTTCGCTATGCATTTAGACATTGCATCATATAATTTTGATAGTAGGTACGTGTTCATCCTATATGATAAAATGGAGCATTTCAAGGAACAAGCTTCCTATATATGCAATTGGGTGGAAGAGTGCTTGAGAAAAGACGATAATATTTTACAATGCCTAAAATAGATAGCAGTGTTGCAGAAGACAGTTGTGGATAATCATTTCAGGGTAGAAATAATTATAAAAGGGAAAGAAGAAATGGTTAAATTATTATCTGAAGAAGTAGCTAAACACATTGATGTTGCTCAAAAACCAATTTAGTCCATGAGGGTTGCATATGAAGAGGCTTTGGAAAAAGCTAATACTGAAGCGAGTGAACTCAAAGAAGAGTTGAAAAAAGACCACTTATTCTCAATGTACCACCAGTGAGGATAAAAATGAGTCCTTTACAGGTAATGGAGAAGAAAATTAAAGAATATGAACAGGTAGTACAAGAATATTAGTTGAAGTTGAAAGAGTGGGAAGGAAGCCATGGAAAAAAAGTTGGAGAATTAGAATCAATAATTTTTAGTTTGAGAAAAACCATTTCTAGGCAAGCTGATAAGCCGAAAGGAACAAGGTTAGAAAGGATCTCTAAAACTTTAAAACTTTCAAACTTAAAAAACAAAGTAGAGGAAAAAAAAATTCCAGTGAAGAAGGTGGTGAGGGTGAAGGTAAGGGTACCAAAGGAGACGATGGTAAGGGTAAGGGTAAGGGTAAGGGCAGAAGGAAAAACACACCTAGTGGTACAATTTCCTTAGAAGAGTGAGAGAATTCCTTAGCAATATGAGAGAATATGATACAGGAAAGCTTCTCATCGAGTCTTGCACTAGGTGATTTGTATGGCTCATCACCTTTACATAAAGAAATGAAAGAGAAGATGTCTGGGAAAGATGAAGAAATAAGGGAGACGAACTCAAAACTCTTAGAAGGTAGAAAAGTTCATCATTTGGGATGTGATATGGAAATTCAAACACTTAAATCTAGAATTGCTGATTCGGAGAAGGAATTAAAAGGGCCAGCTGCTGCGATGAGTGCAATTCCTGTCCTTCCCAACGAGACAAAGTTGAGGGAAAAAGAACAGGAGAAAGAAATACATAATATGAAACGTGAATTGACTGAAGTTAAAAACTAGTTGAAACATACCAGAGACAAATTGGAGGTCAAGAAAGAAAAGGAATCAATTAAGTATAAGAAAAACATGGGAATATTGAAAAAACTGATAGCAGAAAAAAAATCTTTTGCTTGAAAATTTAAAAAAAGTTTCACAGAGAGTTAAAGAGCTTGAAAATAAATTGCAATAAGTGCCTTGTCCAACTCCAGTACAATTACATTCTTCTATGAAAGGCAAGAGAGACAATTCAGATTTGTCTTCTGCTTAAGAGGATGGATTGCAGACATCTCTGAAACATGCTAGACATGTATAAATCAATGTATATATCGATAGTTAATGAAAAAAAATATTTGTATGATGGAGTTTTGTATTTATCGGCATATAATGAAAAATGCTTTTTAGTTGGGATATCACTGTATACATGTATTTATCGAAAGTTGATGATTTTTTTTGTATGGTGGAGTTTTGTATTTATCGACATATAAGATAACATAATAGAGAATTCATCTCTGAATCCAATGTTTTCAGTGATCAATACGAGACTGCTTGTAGGTTGTGAAATAAAGAATCAATCTCTTCGAAATAAATTAAATTTATGTATGTTAACTAAATAATAAACTCTGTTATGTTTATGTCTCTTATCTATTCCATGTTTTTTTAATTAACTGGTTGAGCAATCTCTATCTAAATATTTGGCTTGTGCAAGCATCTAAATTTTTTTTATTATATATTTTTAAGCTATGTGCGGGAAAAATCATACACTGTGTGAACATAATTTTTTTTCAACATGGAAGGTTAATTTTTCACTGATGTGACCTCCATAGGGAAAACTGAAACCATGATTGTATAAACACTTCAACAAGGAAAAACTACATGTAATTTGATGAATTAATCGACACACACACATCATCTAGTGGGAATTTGAAAATAGCATTTTAAACTATATATTTACCACTTGGACAAAATTATAAAACCCTAAGTCAACATGAGGGATTTTTAATTTCACCAACTCCTGAACCAATGATACCAGATGATGTAGTACATCCCATTCAACACAACCAAACTAATTTCCCTAGGTCAATATGATGAGATTTTTATTTTCATCTAATTAGAGGTGTGAGACACGCAATCGGTAGAGGCCAACATGGTGATTCCATCAGGACCACTTTCATCCTCTGAAGCTTCTTTGTCTCTCATCGACGGGCATTTTCTTCTTCTAATGAATTATTGTGGAAATTTTCATAACGTGACTGCTTTAGGGAATTTTTTCATCACTTAGTCAAATTCCCAAAATTGTCATACTCTTGCAAACCACTATCATAATGTAACAAAGACATCATGAGACATTAGGACACCATCATGTGTCTCTCCAACCTCATCACATCATGAGACTCATAGTTTTGTCATCTGTCCATCGCTAAGCAAATTGAAGGTATGGCTAGATAGCCAGTCCACTAGGAAACAATACCATGTCACCCTTAGAATTTACTGAGACAAACTAAGCCTCTGGTGGGCATATCAAAATATCTTCTTAACTTCTTTTGAGAATCAAGACATATTTCTTCCTATTTTGGCAGACTCCTATTTCACATGTGTGAACACCCTATGGAGACCTGGAGTCATGAGCAGATGGAAAATTTACCAAAGAATGGATCCATTACATTCGATGAATTCACTTGAACAAAGACATCCCTTGGTGGTCATTTCCAACCAACCTCTCAAACTCCTGTTCTTAACGCTTAGTCAATTTTTTCATACTTTTGAATATGCAAAAAATCTTTTCTTCTATTTTGGAAGATTGCTATTTTCCTCATGGCGTCACCATAAAAAAAACTAAGAACATGGAAATATATCCACTTCATCAAAGAACAACCCCATACCCTCAGATAAATTTATCATCATCTAGACAATCTCTGGTGGGAATTTCCCTGAAGCCACTTAGGCGGTTTTTCCAGTGACTAGAATAGTGCAAATATGGCTTGGATGCACTTTTAGCAGGTTGACATATTCCTCCTTAGAGACTCTCTAGTGAGGAAAGTGAGATGGTTGTATGATCCATACAACACTATAGCGACTCACATTATCAATGCATTTTTCACATCATCCTATGAGGCATGGTGGGCATTTCCTTAAGGCCGCTTGGGAAGATATAACATCAATTCCATACTTATACAAATTTCTCAATTTGGTCTAATCTGCCTAAAACACCCTTTTGGTAGGTCCATAACTATTTATTCATCCACTTCCAATCCAATCTGAAGACATATTCAGGTAGGCCGAAGACCAATATACAAGACCCACATGTGCTGCAGGAATTTACTCTAACCCATAATTTAGGGCGGGGTTTTTTCTGAGGCTACTTATCCATTTTTGCATCCACCGGTGAAACACCCTGTTTTGGCAGGCATGTATCTTTCTCCTCAAGAAAAATTAAAGATAAACCAAATCATGAATAGGTATCCAAACAAACTAGCCATAGGATGGTACCATGGTGCGAGCATTCTTCTCAAACCATGAATTGTGGTAGGCATTCTCTTAAGGTTGCTCGAACCAATTTTGACAAAGCCTATGGTAGTGGGGCTGATTCTTCCTTAAATGTATGTTGTAGTTTGGTGAGGCAAGTGAGATGTTTTTATGCTCTATACAACACTCTATAGAATCACATTCTCAATACATTTTTCACACCATCCTATGAGCAATGGCGGGAATTTCCTTAAGGCCACTTGGGCAGATTTAACACCAATTCCATACTTGAACAAATTTCTCAATTTGGTCTAATCTGACTAAAACACCCTTTTGGCAGGTCCATAACTATTTCTTCATCCACTTCCAAGACAATATGAATACATGGTCAGGTAGGCCGAACACAAATCTACAAGACCCCCATGTGCCGCAGGCATTTACTCTAACCCATAATTTAGGGCAGGCATCTTTCTGAGGCTATGTAGCCATTTTTGCATCCATCGGTGAAACACCCTGTTTTGGCAGGCCTGTATCTTTCTCCTCAAGAAAAATTAAAGAAAAATTAAATCATGAATAGGTATCCAAATCAACTAGCCATAGGATGGTACCGTGGTGCAGGCATTCTTCTCGAACCATGAATTGTCGTGGGAATTATCTTAAGGCTGCTGGGACAAATTTTGACTAAGGCTACTGGGACCAATTATTCCTTAAATATATGTTGTAGTTTGGTGAGGGAAGTGAGATAGTTGTATGCTCCATACAACACTCTAGAGACTCACATTCTCAATAAATTTTTCACACCATTCTATGAGGCATGGAAGGAATTTCCTTAAGGCCACTTCGACAGATTTAACACCAATTCCATACTTCGACAAATTTCTCTATTTGGTCTAATCTACCTAAAACACCCTTTTGTCAGGTCCATAACGGTTTCTTCATCCACTTCCAAGCCAATCTGAAGACATGGTCAGGGAGGTCGAAGACCAATCTACAAGACCCCCATGTGCTACGGGCATTTACTCTAACCCATAATTTAGGTCAGGCATCTTTCTGAGGCTACTTAGCCATTTTTGAATCCACAGGTGAAAAGGGCCTATTTTTGCATCCACCGATGAAAAACCCTATTTTTTCATCCACGGTTCATTCTTGTTCATGGGGTGGTGTTTATGCTATCTTGCTTCCACAACTATAGTTGGCTCAAGTAAGTGATTTTCTTTTCCTTATGACAACTGTAAATTGTAATCTGTAACCTTGATATATTTCCTTTGTCTTTTTTATTTTATGAATTTATCTATGAATATGAGGGTTGTTGTTATGCATCCCTATGTTCTATTTTTTATCCTTACATTCGTATGATATACAATGAGTAACGATAACTGAATATATGCATATCAACAACAACCACAAGCCCCATTATAATGATAAAGATGTGGGAAAATCAATGTATGAAATGAAACCACTTGTAACTCAATAGGCATGCAGTAAGCTAATTGGTGGCTAATTCAGAAAGGGAGGTCTCACTATTTACAAGGTTTTCATACGAAAGATATTCAATCAAAGACAAGTTACAAGGTCATATTTCTAAATAGAACAAGTTTGTTTTTATAAAGTCTAGTGGGATGATCATGGAGGGGACCATTGGGAAATGGAGTCAACAATCCAGTTTGGAATATGTTGCAAGAGGTAAGGAATCATGAAAGTTTATGGACAGAGGCAATATATTCATCCATCCTTCAATCTAGAGATATTTAGCAGGTGATTAGCAGAGAGGAGAAAACAGTACATCATGCAGAGCACCTAACCAAGGTGAATTCTACATGACTTTAGAAGAAAATGTTTAAAAATGCTTGAACAATGTGCCAAGAGCATACAACATGAATTCTAGACCATATACACTAATGCTCAAACATGAAAAGAAAATACAAACTGGAATGAAAAATAGGATAAACATTCACGTAAAGAGGTTACTTATTGAAGAAAAAGATGACACATGAGGATTCTCTACCATGAAAGGATTATCATTCCTATGCAATTTTATTCATATCTGAAAATATTGAAAAACGTTACAGTGGAGAGCCTCTGCTCTTGAAAATTCCCAACCCTTCTCCCCTCTATGGGGAGCAATTTATACTATCTATGTCCCCAAGGATAATCCTAAAAATAGGACATGAAACTGTTTACACTAGTCATAATCAACTAATAACAACTTAGAGCGTGGTACTACTGCCATGGTTTACATATATTAAAATAAACATTATATATGGACCACTGGGCTCGACCACTTGTCTGTCTATGGAATTAGCAACGTGTCCTTCCCTGGGTGTGTATTTCATGCTCAAAGGAACCTTTATGCATGGTTTTCAGACTGGCAAAGGAGTTTATATCCTTTCCATGCTTTCCCTTTTCAACAACCCCCCTCTATCCTGGTAATACTGTTGTATGAGGGGACTTGGAGAAGGGCATCTTTGTACTCGCCAGCTCCCATGGTTGGGGTTCTCCTACAGGTCATACAGTGTTGGATGTCTTCCACCTCCTCACCACCTCATATAAAGTTGGCAAGTGGATTTCAGAAACAAGACGATGAAGAATTTGGACACCCACCACCCCAGCACGAGCATTAGCACCGACTTGTTGTCATTGAACATGGTCACCATGTACTAGGACTTTGGAAGCCGTGACCTCTTCTAGACCTTTTGGGGAGACACTCCTAGGACAAGAAAACCCAGGCACTACGCAACTAGAGAGAAAACTATCTTGAAACATTCAAAGTGCTTCACATTTAGGCCCCGATGGTTGGCGCTTTCTTGGTGTGAAAAACCAAGGTGATAGATGAGCGTTGAATCAAGATCACCAACCATTAACACCTCGAGACTGACAAGCTTCTCAAAGCATATCGCCATTTCGAATCTTTCAAAATTCTCAGAATCTCTTAGTAGAATAACACTTCGAGCATTGTCTCTAATTACTGATTCATCTTATGCATCTTAATCGACCTAGGAAGGTGGTGTTTATATAGGGTGATGAAGATGAAGATGGATACAAAGATGACTGATCACCATATTGGAAACAGGAGTGGACATGTGGGTAGGGATATCTATTTTATGCTGAGAATCCAGTCATGCCACCTCCTTTGATGTTGCATTGCTGTCCACATGGATCACAGTGTTTGGATGTGGCATTCGTTTCCTTTTCACTTACGCTAACTGTGGTGTTCATAATGGTTTCGGCTACCTGCATCCCTTTTCTTTGTGTAGAGTCTAGGTTCGTCGCTTCAAAGATCTGAACTTCATGATCTCTTGTTGTTTTCTACGCAAGCCACGTGCCGGATCTCTAGAGTCAGGAAGGATGGTGAATTAGTGATGCTTTGGACATGATCTTCACCTAAGGCGTGTCACAAATGGCATCAAGGGATATGATTATTGGTCAGTTGGTAAGTGACGACATCCTTTTTGTACCAGACCTGAACAGGACACCACCTTTACCAGGTTGAACGTTTCCAGAGCAATGATCAAATTTGAAGGGTGGGTCTTAATATAAATTGGAAGGGAATTTATTCTCTCAGCCCTTTAGAGATGAAGGGAAATATAAATAATTGTACTTTAATTGACAAGTATAAATTAACCAAACCCTTTCACACAAAAAAATGCAAAAAAAAAATATTGTTCTTTCAACGCTGCTTGTGAAAGCATACATGTATGTGATGGAGGGGCCTAAGTCAATTGAATCCTTGCAACTCATTGTATGCATGCGTCTAAAAATCCACCTTTTAAATTGAACCAGAATGCCAAAAGAAGTTTATTAATGACTGGTTTCAGAAAGCTATAGGTGTGAGTAGTTAAGTGTTTGTGGCTCTAAAATTTGTTGTGTTTTGTACCAGTCCAGGATTCACTGAATCCATAGTCATGGGTAGGAATTTAAATTATTTAATGAAAACAATTAATGTGTATAACCTCTATGTCGATACCATTTTCCATGTTGATGCTTTCCACTACCCTCTTTATTGTCTTACCAAAAGGCATGATAATGAGGAAGAAGACCTAAAATTATGGACTTCACCTTCAATTAATGCCTTGCAATCACATTGGTAAGGAGTGATAATAAGATCAGAACAATCCAACTTGTCAAATCTCAGTTCATAGTGTTAATTAAAGATTTATAAGGTAAATTTAATATAATACTTACTTATAGTTCTCTCTTACTGTTTGCGTCTTGACAATTTAATATTTTATGGTTGTCTTTGTGCCTTGACCCAACTCATATTATAAGGTGAGGATGTGCATACATAATAATCCTTAGTTATGACTATGAGATGAGAATTTAAAGAGAAGAGGATGTAAAGACAAGTAATTTTTATAAGTATTTTGGTAGCACTGAGGACAAATGTTGTGAAAAACCACAAATGTTTGGAAGGACGGAGGGAGATAAAATCACGATCATGCCACTCATGAAAATGAAGACTATTTTTGAGCCAACAATTGTTTTTTTTTAATTTTATTAATAACCATTGTTTCTCCATATCATGTTCCCATTGACACCTCTCTATAGCAATGCATAAATCAATTTCTGCATAGTTTGTGATCCTAGCTACATGCCATTATTTATATTTGCATGACATCGAGTGTTCTTTATAGTTGTCGTGAGTCCATGATATTCATGCAAGAAATGAAGTCTTGTAGAGGAGGACTTTTCAAATCGACCTTTTGAATTTCATTTTGACGAAAAAAAAGTGGACAATGGTAGCAAGGTTCACATATAAGGTAGTAGGCACAAAGTTTTTATCTTGTTTCAGGCCTAGTAATAGACTAATAGTTGCTGACACATTGACACACTTTAGATTACAGCCCCAAGTGACTCAGGAGTCAGAGTCACATCTCGATGGCTAGTGCCTCGTAGTAATTAATGATTACTGACCATCTTCAACAACTAAGAACCGAGTGCATGACATGAATGAGTAAGTGATTATAATTTATCATATTTACAATATTTTGAATGTTGAGTTGAACTTTATAGCATAGGAATTTCAACATCTTGAAAAATTTATATGAATAGGTAATTTCAAATGTTGCTCTTCTTTTGAAATGTTGATATAAATTATACCCTTCTTTATTGGAAGGGTAAAATTCAAATTATAATTTTTTTTTGAAGGGCAATTTTAACTTTACACTTTTGGGAAGGGCTAGAACCCTATGAAAGGGCTATGAAGGGTTCAATTCTGAACGTTGCTCCAGAGTCGCCAGGGATCAAATTTGAAGGGTAGGTCTCATTTTACTTTGAAGGGCTGTGAGAAATTGAACCCTTCAATGTTGACATTTAAAAATAAATCATTCTTTTCATTTGAAAATTTAAGTGTTAAAAAAAATTCATTAATTATTAAAAACATTGTATAGAAAAAAAAATGACAATAAGAAGAAATCCCAAGTGATTCAACATTTACATGGAATTAGTGAGGTAAACCATGTACATATGATTTATCACTTATAGATTCTTTTTATGGGGATTACTCAAGAGTTAGTATAGAGGAGGAGAGACTATAATATAGGTTGAGAATGAAGAACATGTAATGGTGATGGAATATGAGATTGGGAAAAATCCCATTTAGAAAGAGATTGATGCACTTATTTTGTTAATGTGAACATAGCCATAACCATTAGGAGTATTGGTTTTTTGTATTGCATGTTCTTTGGCCTATTTATTTTTTGAAGGGAAATGTATGTTTCCTATCATGCTAAAGTGATTAGAGTAGTTGAGAACTACTCGCAACCTTATCTGAATGCATAATATGAAATTAGGGGTGAAAGTAGGCTCATGGGGTACTAAAGCTTATTTCTATCTAGAATTGTTTTGAGAAGATATCCATTATTAGAATTACTATGTTACAAGGCCAAAAGAGATCAGGCATCAAATCCCTAACATTAATAACAAAAACTAAAAATATAATCTTTGTCCAGTGCCAACGTGTCCACCTAAAATTAGTGTACTTCTAACATTGTACATCCCTGGGAGATTTAAAATTGCTGATCATTGTTGTGACCACTTGATCATTGCCATAACCAATGGTTTAAATAAGAAACATAAAATTAAAAAAAATAGAAGAATAACTTTTCCATGACATTTTACCTTACCTGTTTTGAAATGAACTTTTCTACATGATATTAAAAGCATTGTATTATTATCTTTCCAGCTAAATAAGTTATTTAGGATCCGCATTTCCATTACTGGAAAAAAAAAATTACAAATACCATCACAAAGCTAATTGATATGTTTTTCCATATGGATACAGTTCATGAGTAACTAGCCATTCAATTTCAAAATCCACCTAATCCCCAAGCATCGTCTTCACCATAATAAACCTAAGTATTAGAAGACTTGAAAATTTATCTTTCAAACTTTAGTATTGAGTCTACTAACATCTAGATGTCAAATGAGAGGCATTGATAGGGATTCTCATTTCTCCTTTAAAAACTTGGTGCATATAATTATTATTCAAACACATTGAAAAAATTATCCTTCAAACTTCAATGTGGATCTTACTAGTATTTGGATCTCACACGAGAAGAAGTTTGAGAGGGATTCCACACTTATCTTTTCAAATTTTCATCTTATATTTATGTGAAAAGGTTAGACAAAAAACAAGGAAGAGGAGGAAGAAGAAGAGGAATCAAGTCAAAAGGTGAGGTCAGTGAGGAGGGAGATCAACACTATCAACCTACACAACTTGATTTGGGGAGATCAATATCAACTACTGATCTCTAAACTACCTTCATTGGGACCACTCAACCTTGAGAACTTTAACATTCTGCTAACCCTTTTTTATCTGAACGAGTGAGAAACTTCTAATCGCAGAATGCTTCTCACCCATTGATCTACCTAACATCTTGTTTCGACTACCACTTTCCATAGATCGACCGTAGATGTTGATTAGGAAGAGGGATATGATGATGATTATGGTGATGATTATGATGACCGTATGTTGATGAAGAAGAAGATGATGATCAATGATGTTGGTGGTGATGACGAAAAAAACAATGATGATGATGATGATGAGGGCGAGGATGAGCACGATGATTATGAGGATGAGGATGATAAGAATGATGATGATGTCTAGGATGAGAATGATGAAGATGATGATCATGATTATCATGATGATGATTAGGATGATGATGATGATGATGATGATGATGAAGATGAAGATGATGATGATGGTGATGATGATGATGATGAATATGCTGATGAAGATGATGTGATGACAAGATATTTACCTTGGTATTCACTAAATTGTTATGAGCTTCGCCAACATTATAATAGAATGGTTATGAGTGATTATTTACTCCTATAAAGAATGCACTTTATGGAATTACCAAATTGCTCAGTTTGGATCTTCCTCTTTTAAGACATCAGACTAGGTCCATAAGTCTTGATTCTTCATGTGCACAAATCTAAAAACAGGAGGCTTCACAGGGCATAAAAAGTTGTATTTTGTTTTACTACTTCCTCGAATCATATTGAATTGTCAGATTAGTCTTTGGAATGGGTGTTAGGAGAAATCCTTAATTTTTCACTTGATTGGCTACTCCCCCTATCATGTAGACGTCTTCATTCACTGAGATCCCCCTAAAATTGCGATGATAAAGATGATGATGATGATGATGATGATGACAAATATGATGATGATGATGATGATGACAAATATGATGATGATGATGATGATGAAGATGATGATGATAATGAAAATGATGATGATGATGATGATGATGAAGATGTTAGAATTTTATCATTCAAGCTTGCATTATGTTAGGATATTTAACTAAGAGAATAAAAAGTACAACAATCAAACACAAGAGACAATGAACACAATGCTTTTCCTCGGGGAAACCATAAATGGAGAAACCCCTGAAACTTCCTCAGAGATAAAATTAGCACCAAAAGTAAAACCCCAAAACAGTAAGATGATATCCCAACAGCAGTAGTCTCTTTCTTTCTAGCCCTAACAACTTATTCTCCCTCAGCTATGAGCTACAATTGAGTGTGAGTGAGTGTGTGATAAATAGAGAGGCCCACTCTCTATTTATACTAATTCCTAACTTGATAATAAATCACTAGGGCCGACTTCACTAGAAGAGTCTAATAATGTTAGGGCCCCGAAACTATGGGGACTTTAACCCTTGATCAATAGGAGGGTTACGCACAATGACTTGACATGACTTGTTTACATTATAGAAACTACCGATCAGAACATCGGGGCATGACATGAATAAATTACATTACAAACACATCCCAGAATAAACATCGGGGAACAATACATAAGATATACAAGTGAATACATTCTGAAGTTACAATTACATCAACACTCCCTCTTAACTAGGAAGGTATTCTCTTGACACAATTTATTAGCACAAGTATTCTTCTCTGTATCATCTAGATCATCATCGATTTCTCGTCATCTTCAAGTCATCTTCATATTTAGGTCATCTTCTTCTTCAAGTCATATTCATATGGATCTGGATCATCACTCGATCTCGATCATCATCACTGGATCTAGATCATCTCTGCTGGATCAACATCACTGGATATGGATCATCACTAGATTTCAATCATCACTACTGGATCATCATCAATGGATCTGGATCATCACTTGACTTGGACCATCATCACTGGATCTGGATCATCGCTCAATCTGGATCATCACTGGTGCTATCTCATGATTCTTCTCATCACAGGAAGTTCTATAGAGCCAACCCTTTTTCATGCCAGTTGTCGGCCTAGCCTCCATGTAGGTCTTCTTCAATGCTTATATCGGACCCTAAGTCAAAATGGCCTGCCCAACACTTACATATGACCTTGACTCGTCAGAAAGGCATGCCCACCACTCACATCTGACCATGAGAGGAACACATCCACCATCATGTCAGAATGGCCCAGCCCTCACATCTGACCATGGAAGGAACTTAATCCTCTCAACATGTCAGAATGGCCCAACCCTTACATTTGACCATGGAAGGAACTTAATCCTCTCACCATGTCAGAATGGCACAGCCCTTAGATCTAACCATGGAAGGAACTTAATCCTCTCACCATGTCAGAATGGCACAACCCTTACATCTGACCATGGAAGGAACTTAATCCTCTCACCATGTTAGAATGGTACAGCCCTTACATCTGACCTTGACTCATCAGAAAGGCTCTCAGTCCCAGACTGAGGGTTCCTGGTAACTAACCATGTGCCTCCATCCATAGAATGGAAACAACCCTTATATCTGATCAAGTGGGAACATATCCCTCAATCACATTAGAATGAACCTGCACTTATATATGATCATGTGAGACTACATCCCGCAATCATATTAGAATGGCCCTCAGTCCTAGACTAAGTATTCCTGGTAACTGACCAGGTACGTCCATTCAGAGAATGGAAAAATAACTTATATCTGATCATGTAGGAACCAATCCTCTCATCGTGATAGAATGGCTCAACCCTTATATTTGACCATGGAAGGTACCTAATCCTCTCACCATGTTATAATGGCTCACGGACTCATCACTTCCCCTTGGAGGTAACCTTGATCTGGAGAACACCAAGCTTCTCCCTGATGTACTCCAACTTCACTCTGGCCAATGGCTTTATCAACACATCAGCTATCTACTCATCCATCAGAACATAACAGAGCTTCACTACTCCTCTCTACACCATATCCCTGATATAGTGATACTTGATCTCGATATGCTTCGACTTGTCATGGAACACCGAGTTCTCCGTCAACTTCACACAAATCTGGTTGTCACAGTATATACAAGTAGCATCTAACTAGAGATCAAATAAATTAAACAGTAGCTTCCTTATCAATACTGCCTCACAACTAGCTGAACCAGCTATGACATACTCTGCTTCAGCTGTACTCAGTACCACACAGGATTGCTTCTTGCTAAACTAAAAGATCACACCTGATCCCATACTAAAGAAACACCTTGAAGTGCTCTTCCTATCGATGGCACTACCTTCCCAATTTGAATCAACATAACCCTCTAGTTTAATATTCTAATTTGCCTCATACTTGAGCCCATAATCAACTATACCCTTCAGGTACCTCAGAATATGCTTTGCAGCAATCAAGTGAACATGTCTCGAATCTGTCAGGAACTGGCTCAAGGTGTTCACAACAAAGAAAATATCTAGTCTCATGTTTGTCAGGTACATCAAGGACCTAATAATATGACAATACATCATAGCATCAACCACTTCTGATGAGGCATCACTCAATAGCTTCAGGTTTGATGCTATAGGTGTGGTCATGGCCTTGTAGTCCATCATCTCGAATCGCTTTAGGATCTCTACTGTATATATCATTTTCCTCAGGGAAATTACATTTGCATTCTGCCACACCTCCATGCCTAGAAAATAATGCATCATACCCAAGTCCTTCATTTTGAACTTGGCAGCAAGCTTCCTCTTTGCATCAGTAATCAACCCATCCATACCTATTACAAACAGATCATCTACATACGGTAGGAGCATCACTAGTGTTATAGCTGATTTTACCACACATGGTGAATCACACTTTTATGGCCTTCCCTGTCCCTCTGTAGACTCCTTATACCCCATGGACCATTTTTGTACCTTTGATGTTTCCAAGATCATCCCTAAAAACATGCAAAAATTTCCATACGTGACTTTTAATCCCTTTCTCGTGTATATATGTGGATTTGACCCTAAACCCACGTACATAGGGATGTGTGCAAAAGGCCAAATTCTTTTGGAGTTTTCCTTTATGTGGATCTAACTCACTTGTATCCTGGCCTTCCATATGCCTTGAGATCACTTTGATTCGACCTTTCATCACCCCATTGAAGAGCTATATAAGGAACCCTTTGGATACATTGAAGGGATGAGGAATTGAAGAGCAAGAAAACTATATTCCATTGTTTCCGAAACTTATACTTGAGTCTACATCCCTATGTCCCTTGGATCACTTTTGTGTTCTTCCCAAGATTTCCTTTTTCTTGTGAGCTTGCTATCAAGAGATGTAGGATTAAAGTGGTGGAGGCCCAAGTGGGGGACTCAGTTTCTCTAATTTGCAGACGTGCCGACAGAGGTTGTCACTATTGTAATCTCTATTTTATATTAATAGAAATATCTTTTCCTATACAATAATATGTGTTTAAATGAGTATTTAATCCATGGATTCTTTTAAATGCTTCTATGTTATTAATTATATATGCTAAAGTAGGTCTAACATGATTATATATAGCATGCTTGTCTTGTTTATTGAATGTTGACGAAGCAATTTATCAATTCAAGGTCGAGTTGGAAATCTCAACGGGGATCTACATCAACCATTTAGAATAAGGTACGAATCGAAATCCTTTAGTGTTAGATATTTGGTTTCTCTTGCATATAGGAAAGAATTGATTTCTAGAGTCAAGTTGTCTGTTGTGGTACCCCAAGCCATAGGAATTTCTCTACGTAACTGAATTGGCGAATCCATTGGGGAGTTCCTAGTAATTTTCCTTTGGGGGTTTTATCAGCATTCAATGTTCTTGAATTGCTCTAATTTCTCTGTTTCTAAGTCAGGTCTGGGGGCATGTTGGTCTGGTAGTGTCTGATAGGTGTGAATTTTGTCCTAGCTTATCTATTTTCCTTCATTTTTATCTCTTTTCTTCCTATATGCGAGTTTTTGCCTCACAGTCACATGTACACGCAGTTTTGATTGAGATATCCGCTTACATATGTGGGTTTTATGCACACAGTCACGTATGCCTTGATTTTTTCCCTTTAGAGGAAGATTGAGTGTTGCTGGGTGAGTTTTGATGATTGTTGATTCTCCTTTGATGCTTCTAGAGTCTGTATACGCCCCTGTTTTTGACCAGAGACACATTTTAGGGTAAATTTTTTTTAAGATTGTTCTTGTCATTGCATTTTTGGTTTTTTTTTGGGATTAGTGCAATATATCTCTTTTACCTTAGTGCTTTGCGTGAGTGTTGTTTGATTGTGCTTGCAGAATCTGGGGGTGGTAGAGTCATTCTTTTGTTTCATTATCTCATTTTTATTCAAAAAATCCAAAATATTTGTATCTTTGCATCCTTATACGTCATTGCACTTTGCATTTTGCATGGTACTTCCACTAGGTTTGCTTAGAGAAGTATTAGTTAGGCTTTCATATAGGAATGATTGCATTTGTCAATTGAAGAAAATTTTGCATTTCACGTAGTAGCATGCCCTATTTTTCATTCGACACAATGCATTTGCATTGATTGTTAGGTGTGCATTTTGCTTCATGTTGCATCATAACACCATTGGTTGCACGATCATCTACCTTTTTTGAGTAATAAATCTAAATAAAATCAACGCTTAATTAAAATGGATTACACTATTTTCTTTGATAGGGTACACCAACAAGATTAGGTTTGAGGGTCTTGGAATAGTTCATTGTGAGTAAATTCTCCAAGACCACGAAACAACAACATGTATGTGTCTATCCAGGTGAGAGTGTGAAATTCCTTGGTATAATTAGTGTTTCTCAAGATCCTCCTCTTACAAGGGAGATAAGCACGAGGTAGTGTGAGCAGTTATTGATTGGGATGACCCCTAGTCATAACTGAGTAGCACCAGAGATATTTCTAGGATTGTATTCATATCTGGGGGTTCTTTCGAGAGTTTCGGGCTTTGCTATCCTGCCCATACAGTCAATCCCGCCTGTGACTGTCTTCTTGAGAATTGATTATATTGAGGTGACCTTAGTTTCCTTACCTAGGTTATCGAGGGGGTACTTTGCATGGGTTTTCTATAGGTTTCCCAGCCATGTTGGGGTCAGACAGCACAGTCGCTATATGCGTTGAAGCTGAGGGCCACAATAATTGGTTACGAACTTCCTCTTGTTGTGTATGGGAGTCTCAAGCCTCTCCTAGGTGAGACATACTTTCTTCATTCGGGAGCTCACATATCCTACCCTTGTTTGCTTGTGATTGGATTTATATTATATAGGTGTATGCTCTATGCATGCTAGATTTCTTAGGGTTTGCATATGTAGAAGAGTCTTTTTCATTTTTTGAGTCATTGTGTATTTGGGTGTAGCACTTCACCATTCTCATCGTTTAGCAGGACTTCCTCCTTCTACATCTCCTCCTCCTTTGGGAGAGAGAAATAGATAGTCCAGGTGGACTACTTCTCACATTGATTCACACACGATGGGAGATCATGAAGATGAAATTCCTGAGTTGCCTTCTCCACCTCATGAGGTTGGGGAAGAAGAACCTACTCCTACATATGACCCTTTACCTGATATACCTACACACACTGGGTATGATCCCTCATTCACAGGTCGCTGGTATTGGTTTTCGGGGGACGAGACTTATCATGAACCTATGATCACTAGTTATGATATGTCTGGTATTCCTACAAATGATTTGGCTCAGCATGCCGAGTCAGAGTTTGAACCTAACACTATGCATGGGGGCATTCCTAGTCATTTCCATGTGGAAAGGTTTGGGAACACGAGTCACATTGCACCCTCCATCCCGGCGGTGGAGGTCACATCACATGTTCGTCCTAGACCTGGTGTTAGTAGTCCTATTCGGATCCTAGAACCAAGATGAGTGACGGTAGGTAATACCACTTACATAGTTTCACATGTCCCTTCATCCTCTATTCCTAGTTCTTTGAATGCTATTCCTCCCCCTCATTCACATGGTCCTTTAGGCCGGAATATTGCTACGAGTCATGTTTGTACTGATATTACTTGCATAGTTGTGTCTCAAGGTCAAGCACCTCCTGTTGTCTCAGGAGGTCGTATTCCTACTTCTAGAGGTAATATTCCTACTTATGGAGTGTCTCATGGGACATCTCATGGGACTTCTTATGGACCATATTATGGACCGCAATATGCATAGAGTTATTCACCTTATGGGTACGGGTATCAACAATGCGCTTACTCCCCGAATTATGGATTTGTAGCCCCAAATAGTCAAGGTACACCACATTATGGTGCTTCCATGCCACCCTACATAGGTCAAACAGGAGGAGGATACTATGGCCATGGCCATGGTGGTTACGATAATCAGTCCTATGTGAACCAAAATTATCAGGGAGCATCTCATCAACCTGCTCAACCTAGGCTCACTTTCCTCGCAACAATAAATTTTACTGACTTGTCGAGACTAACGAACGATCTAAAATATTATGACCTGGTTTGGCCAGCTGTCCCTACCAAGCTTCTCTCAGAAATTCCCAGATTCGAGGGAAAACCAGGAGAATATCCTAGTGAACATGTTACTACATTTCACCTTTGGTGCTCTTCTAATTCCTTACATGAATATTCGATCTGTTTAAGGATATTTCAATGCACCCTCACTGGGCCTACAACAAAATGGTATATAGAGCTACCTAGAGGGGCATTCACTTTGTTCGATGAACTAGCTATGACTTTTCTCAACCACTTCCAGCTACCAGTGCGTTACGACATTGGTACGGAACTCTTGTTGACATTTCGGCAAGACAAAGCCATGCATATCTCGAACCATATCCAAGAGTGGCATAGATGGAAGAGATTGATTAAAGCCTTCATACCACTAGAGTTTCTCCTCAAGTAGTTCCTTAAATCATTACTACCTTATATAGCGAAGGATGTTTCTACATCCGGAGTTCAGAACGAGGAAAAAGCCATTTTTAAGGTATAGGAATTGGATTTGATTTATGCTCAATCCAGTTTGTTATATGAGATCATTCCTAATGCTCCGCATTCTAGTTTCAACCCTAAGGTCAAACCTGGACCACATGCTGATGGCATTGTTGGTTGTACAAGTACCAAACCTATGGATTCAGTTGTGAAATAGGTTATTACATTACCTATCAACCAATCTACCTCAGGACAAGCCATGGCTTCATCTCAACCCACCCAAACGACAAATGTTCTTTTGGTGCAATTTTCAGACCAGAAGGGTAACCAACAACCCAAAAGGAATAAGAAGAAGGGTAAAAACAATTGTAAGGGTGGGAATAGGAATGAAAATGCCAATTCTAATGACAAGAATGCCTGAAATGCTAAGAGGGACAAGCAGTCTAAACGTAAGGTTAAGTTTCCTTACAAGGTGTGTAAGGATGTGTTGCACCTGCAACAATTTCCCAAAATTCTAAAAAATTTGGGACCCTCCTTTACTTGGAATTAGTCATTTTTCTTCTTGTTTCCAGCCTATTTGGTTTTGGCCTTTGGATTTCGGAGCGTCTTCCAGAAGTTTTGGTTCCTATCACTCATGGTTTCTCTTCATTTAAATGATCTAAGTAATTCCATCTTGAGCTCCTTTTTCTCGATTTGCAAAAAACCCTCAAAGTTTCTTGTGTCGGAATTTAATTTGGTCGACTGTCCCGTCGTTGCGGGCGATTTTCAGCTCTTAAATTTCTTTTTGTCCCGCTGTTGCGGGTCACTTTCGGAACGTGATCTTTTTTTGTCGCCCCGCCGTTGCAGGTGCTTTCCAAGTCTTGGTTGTTGTTTTTTGCGCCGACTGTTGCGGGGGTTGGTCATTTCGTTCCGCCGTTGTGGGTGGTGGACTGTTCCGGTATGTTGCGGGCATTGTTTTCATGCTGCGTTGGAGGGGGATGAACACTGCTGTCGCCGCCGTTGCGGGTCAGTAAGAATTCCTAAGTGCTCGTCTCCCACCGACTACGTGTATCGGAGCCCTGTATACTGTTGTTTTTCCCTCGCTGTGGACTACCGTATACTCTGAGCGTCCGCCGTTGCGGGGGGGGGGGGGGACTATTGGTTGTCTTTTTCGTGCCGAGTGTCACGGAGGTAGGTCACTTCATTTTACCATTACGGGTGGTAGCTTCTTCCTATATGTTTCGAGCGTTGTTTTGATTCCACGTCGGAAGCGGATAAATACGTCCGTCTCCGCCGTTCCAGAGCATTGGGAGTTCCGAGTTTTCGCCCCGCCTGACCACGGTTATCGTTCGCTCGAACCATTATTACTTTTCGCGTTGCGGGTGATGGAATAGTGAGGATAGTCCACTGTTGCAGAGAGGGCTGAGCTTTAGTCGCTTGACACAACTTTCATGTCCGCTCCGATTGAGTCGACCCATCACACGTGTGAAGTTTTTTATATATACGATGGGCATGTGGTGTTTTTTTTTATTTGTTATTTTTCGCCCAAGCCGTCGTAATCCGCTCCGCGTTGTCGACCTCGCGAGTCTTGTGGAAGCATCGTGCCTGTACCCGCGTCCAGGTGTTGATTGAAAGCCCCATCGTTGTCACCACTTCAGTTGTGCACTACTGCCAGGTAGGCTTTTTAACCCCTTTTTCTCGGTTTTGTATGGGGACTTATGCTGTGTGAAATATTGTCAAGATTACGGCCCGTAGTTCCTTTTCGCTCACATACGGAGTCTTTATACCCACGGTTAGGGTTGTTGTTTTCATCTCCCCAGTAGTTTGCACCCACGTTTTATCTTTTATTATTTCTGGGGTTGGATAGCTTGTGCGGTTAGAGGGGGGGGTTTTCCTTGTAAAAGGCCCGCGTTTCATTTACCTCCTCCGTTTTAGTTCGCCCTTAGCGGTAGAAGAGGACACGGTGCAAGCGGGCGTTATGCCGCCTGCACCTAGTTCAGTTCTTGTTATGATGAGGTCCTTAAATGTCTTTGATGGGGTTTTCGCCGAATTTTTCAGGGTAGATACCCGGCTGGTCGAATCCCCTATACGTTTGCCTTTTCCCTCGAGCCCTAACTTGTGCCCGCGCTGCATTGTTCGTCATTTTCCACCATGCGAAACCCTAGGGCCACTCTGCTGTTGGTTTTTTGACGATTTGAAGGTAGAATGAGCGGCGGTGCTGGTGAGAGCGCCCTGCGCGAAATGTTTCCTTGGGTGCCCATAGTTTACGGCCGCATCGATGTAATTATCATGTCCGCAGGGGCTTTGCCTTTTGTTATCATTGCTAAATCTTTGTATAAGTTTAAATAATAGTCGCGCCTTGCGTCTGCATTTGCATTGCATATCATTTCATTGGTAAAAGATGGCATGTTGGGGAATTATGTAGTCTTGATGACAGACCGTTGGATGAAGTAAATCTTTTAGTGTTATGGCTCATTATATTGCAGAAATAGTCTGATTTTTGTGCTGATATTTTCAAATAGTCGGTATATGGATTGGTTGTGCATACATGTGAGGGTCGCTTTCTTACTTACACATTGATATGAGATAATAGCACAGCGCAAAAGATTGCATTACTAGTTCAAATCCTTCAACTTGAAGAGCCTATATCTGATATCATTATAGTCATATAGACAATGGAGAAAGAATAAAATGCTTTATAATATTCACAAATTTGAATTGCTTAATATCATGATGTTTTACATTGCAGGAGGATTTTAAAATGTCTAGAAGACAAAAGAAGAAGGCCCCTGTGGTAGAAGAACAAACAGCAATAGAGGCCGTCCTACCAACTGAGTATATCTATGAGGAAACCCAGTGTGTCACGGGGGTTGAACCTGAATACAAGTGGGGGGGGACATATACAGTCTGATTTCCCGTAGGGAAGTCCCAGATATGGGCCTGGAGGAAGAACCAAATTACGCAAATATAGAAAAATCGGCCATTATGAAGATTGCCACCAGGCCTGAGATTTTTCCATTCCATGAGGTGATGAGATGGGTTCTACCACATACCAACCACAACTCGATGCTTATCTGTAATGTTGAAGGTCAGGGCTATGCTGCCTTTAGCCCTAGATATGTGGCCTTAGCCTACCACCTGCCTGAGCCTCAAGTTTTCTTGACCAATGAGTGGTTGGACAATCTCAGAATGGATTTGATAGAAACCATGAGGAAAATGCTATTACCAGGGAAGCTCTATAGAAATAGAGCTACTGAAGATTATGACACAGCCAGCCTTAGAGCCCCTTACAGGTTCATAGCTCTAATGCTGAATAGGATCTTCGGGAGGTCTAATGGTAGATTATTCAAATTCGAATGGGTGCCCTTGATTTTCTATGTGGCCACAGAAGGGACCATCTTCAACTGGTCTAGCCTGGTATCTAGTAGTCTATATTCTTGTATAGCTGCAGCAAAAGGAGGAGTAGAACAAAAAAAATCCGAGTTTTATATGAGCTCGATCCTGATTGATTGTATACTATGCCGCGATCCCTTCCCCGAGCTCAAATGTGTTTGGGACAGGGACAGAATGCCCGTATATGCAGCCTACAAGCTATTGGGGGCTCATCAATACCATAGTTATTATCGAGAAATCTGTGAGCATTTTATCATGCCTCTGCACACTCTTACCTTCCGAAAGGAATGTGACTGCATGTCTGAGGAAGCTATGCAGGTAATAGAGGAGTATGGTGATTATTTCTTGATGGAGAACGGGATGTATCTTAGGATGTTTGGTGGGTCAAGGACACCTTATCTGCTACCCAAGTATGCAACAGATTATATAATCCATAAGGAGGCTGTTAGACAAGTGTTTATTGACGGAGTTGGTCATTTCTTATTCCAAAAAAATAACGCTGTCTATCCACCCTTACCATTTAAGTTAGGCAGCTGTAGTTTCGCCAATGTGAAACAAGCTCCAGAATTTATAGAGGAACTAGGGAAGTTCCATTTTGGGGAGATGACTTTCAGGCGAAATGACACTCATGAAAGAATGGCTGAGCATTGCAGAAAGCACAAGGTGTTTTATGAGTACACCCATCATTTCGACAATGATGAATCCGTTTTCAGAAGAGCCCCGAACATGATAGCACTCAGTAAGAGGTTCAAACTGAAGCACTCCACCAGGGGTGGAAAAGGATCTGAACAAGAGAAGGTTGAGCAGGCTCAGGATGAAGAAGCATCCCAAAGGATAAGAGAAGAGGCCCAGAGGTTAGAAGAGGAGGCTGCAAATTGGCTCCGGAAAGGAGAAGAAGAAAAGAGGAAAGCTACCCAGGATGCAGCTGAGCGAGTAAAGGAAACAGCCAGAGAAGCAGAGGAAGCTGCTAAGCAAGCAGCTGAGGAAGCCCAGAGAAAGCTGGACGAAGAGCTTCGAAAACAGGAATCTGAGAAGGCAGAGTTGACACAACAGCAGGCTCCTGGATCACAATCAGAGCAGAGCCAGGGTGAGGAAATCCCTGAGGTTCAAACCCTTCAAATTCCCACTACCATCACTCCTACAACCCCCACGCTGCAGTTAGTACCCTTTGCACAGAAAAAAGGGGAAGAAGTCCCTGATTTCAGCACAGTATACTATGACAGGGCTACCAAAAGGATTATGAGAAGAACTGAGAGAAAGGTAGAGGCTGGAGGAATGACCAGTACAATGATAACAGATAAAGCTATGATGGTCGGGACAGATAAAGATCCAAGGTTTTTCATAAGGGTTGGGAAGGCAATAATACATGCGACGGAGGATAACATAGACCGAATGATGATCGAGATAGAATCATCCAAGAAGACCTCCGCTCAGCTCAAGGACACCCTGAGAAGGGAAAAAGAGAACGGCAATAGATTGAAAAGAAAATATGAGCAGGTGCTTAAGGAAATAGAGGCTACAAAGAGCGAAATCCACGCCATTCAGCAAGAAGCACAAGCGAAAGAAACAACACAAGAAGCTTTGAGAAAAGCACAGCAGGAGATTCAAGATTTAAAGGATGAAAAAGAGCAGCTGAGGGTAAAGATGGAAGACCTGATAGAGCAACAAAATGTCATATATGAATCCAATACCTCACGCGTTAAGGAACTAGAAAAGCAGATGGAAGTAGCAAAAGCACAGCAGGTCGATCTGTAGCCAGTCAAAGAACACATCTTGGCTCAGAAAGCTAAGGTGCTACACATGCAAACCGCTCTAGAGGAGGAAAGATGTCAGGTCCTCCAGATTGATGGCAGACTGGATGAAATCTTAGACACCACTTCTTATTTCGTGGACAGGTCGCAAGACATCCTTGAAGTACTGACTTCAAGGATAACCAGGGAGGAGGATGACAAGGAAGTCCCAACTGAGCTAGTAGTCAAGGATAAACCAACTTTGAAACGGGACCATGACCTGATAGAATTCGCCGTCAACACTGTAGAAGACTTCCAGAAGAATGTCAAGAAAACAAAGGGAGCATGCCCAGAGTTCTTCAGGAGAGCCCTGGTCACATACAACCGTTGTCAGGCAGAAGCGGAGCAGAGATTATACGAGTTCCCAGATCATGATGCATTTGAAGAGATGTTGCAGAAAAGGCAACAAGATGAATAAGCTAAAGTGCAATGCATCAGAGCTATTGATGAACAAATCCTCAGAAATGAAATAGGCCACACAGCCATTAGTATACAGCTCTTGGAGGAACAGGTACGTTTGAACCCGGCAAGAATTGAGGCCATTCGGAACCAAGCTGACAAATTCGAGCTGAACATTCGGTTCCTGGAACCCAACTCGTTTGAGAGTCTCGCTGCTGAAGCAGCAGCGTGGAGAAATTTTTTGGAGAACCAAGCGGGACCCTCTTCATGAGAAGAACCGGTCAACTTTTGTATAATTTAATAATTTGTAAAAGGTTGTAGGAAAATGAAATGTTGGGATGCCCAAAGGTCACTTTGGGCATCCCAACCATTTTTGCTTTTTGTATAAAACTAGGAAAGAGAGACAAAGAGAGGGATTTTTCCTAGTAATACTGGAGGACCTATTGTAAGAAGAACTACTTCATTTTGCAATAAATATTTTAGTTTTCCTATTGGAGAAAGAGCTGTGAAGTTTCCAAATGTTATGCGATGGATGGCAGAAAGATGAACTACTTTATTTTTCAGCTTATGTCCATAAATCGTGAGATCGTTCTAACTCTGTGACCTATGTCTTGTTGGATGGTTTCTGATTTATTTTTGTGGAAAATTCATTCAGAGTAATGCTTGTGTTACGTATAACAGTTAGCTATCTGATTGTTAGAAGATATTCTAGTTCGTGTGTTGTAAACATAAATAGCAGCTATCTGTAATGTGTTTATTATACATGGAAATGATGCATTACTCATTAATAATCATTTTCTGGCTCCCCGGGAATAGATAGTTAGGTGTTTAGATTGTTAGTTGTTTTACTTCCTTGTGGTTTAGATGTTCAAGAACCTAAGACGAGAGGTAAGAACCTGCGCAGCACATTGTGTAGTTCCTGGCATCTTTATCACCCCGCATAGTTAAGATAGGCACATGCATTGCATACATTAAGTCAAAATACAAATTCTGGTGGACCGAGCCGCAACTGGTAGACCCTTGTTGTTACTTTGACCTACGGTAGCCGGACCGTAAACCGGACGGATTCCCTATACCAAACAGTCAGCGGGCTAGTTGGGAACGCTGATTGGGGAGAATCCCTTACTGTTGCCACCTGCGAATTTCCAGGCCTCAACAGTTTTTGGCGCTAGAAGGAGGTCCGCCAGTAAAGGCTGGCCGTGGAATTTGTTTTCCCGAGACTATCCTATCAGCAGATGTTTAAAAGTGCAGCCTAACTCAAAGTTGAAGTTTCCAGTCCTATCCTTGACAGATTTTTTTCCTAGTGTTACTCGTTCACCTTTGCTCATGGTTGGTAATCAACCTAACCCTTTGCCAGTATGGAGGGCTAGGTCACCTCTGAACTTAACTCCTCCTTTGCACAACGTGCCTCAAGCCTTTGACAAGCTTTTGCCTAAGTTTGACCCTGCGAACTACATTGCTGTAGATGATCACCTTCAAAGCTTTTACCTAGCGTTAGAAGGGCTAAGGGCTGGAGAGCATGAAGATGTAGTGTGCAGACTTTTTCCTCATACTTTGAAAGGAGCAGCAGCCTCCTGGTACTTTGGGCTACCTGCAAACTCTATTCCTAATTGGGATACCTTTGAGAAGGTTTTCAGGAGTAAATATACCACTCAGAAGACGCATGCATCATTAATGAAAGGTCTTGGTTTGTTGAGAAAGGAAAATAATGAAAAGGTACGTAGTTTCGTGCAAAGATTTTCATTATACTTAAAAAACTTCTCTTAGGTTGATAAGCCCTCAGATAAAGTCTTAATTGAGTACTATACCTCAGCCCTAGGTCCTGAGTTGGCCATGTTTGCCAAAATGAAAGTCAAGCCGACATTGGCAGAAACCTATCAAGAGGCTGAGAGAGTAGAGGCTGAAACTGAGAGTATAGAGGATTATCCTAACTTGCTTGAAGAAAAGACCACTGTAAAAAAATCCTCATTGCTGTCCAAATCTAGAGAAGGCCAACCACATGATTATCAGGAGATGATGAAAGTGCTTCAGAAGCTGTCCAACCGAGTTGTAGAATTGGAAAAAGAAAGGGACGTTCAGAAAACCAATAAACCATACTATCCAAAGAAAGAAGATAATAATCAATTGCAGGTCCCACCACCAAATGTGGCATCAATAAACATAACAGAAATAGGAGGAGATAATTTCTGTACCTTTCATCAACAACCTCATTCGGAGAAGAAGTGTCCTCAATGGCTACATTCAATGACAATAGTGATGAATAAATTGTTGAATCCAGAATTGACCAAGCACAGTGGTGAGGAAGAAAAGAAGAAACAAACCATAGTAAAGAAAGAGGATGATACTATGTTCTCATGGAATGGAGTTTCACTGTTTAACACTGAAGGAAATGATCTCAAATCTCAGCATACATGTAAAACATCAGAAGATAAGAGATTGACAAACAATGACAATGCAAAACTCTCAAAAGTTCAAGAATTGCAGGGGAAAAGCGAGAGGAAGACCGATATAAAGGCTAAAGATGACTCATTTATAGATATTCATGGCAAACAGGACACAGAGCCACTCATCAAACTGGCCAAACCAGTAGAAGATGATGAAGAAAGCAAAGCTGGCGAGTTGAAAGAGGAGTTGCCCACAACAAACCAACCTGTGGAAGAAAAGATTGAATTGATTAAGACAAAGAAAACCAGCGCCCCACCTTTCCTTGTGACCCTTGAAATCCTCAATCATAAGGTCCATAATTGTTTGGTAGATTCTGGATCGTCCATGAATGTTATGCCTCTGGTAGTTTGCAAAAAACTCAATGGACAGATAAAGCCTACTCTTTGGGATGTCACTCAACTTGACAAAACTAGTGTCAAGGTAGTAGGTGAGATGGAGAACATGATGATTCAATTGTCTGCAAATAAAAGGATATGCCATTACATTGACATCATAGTAGCAGACATTCCTGATGGTTATGGGATGATTCTAAACTGAGACTGGACATCAAGGCTTAATGGGTACTTTGCTTCAGATTGGTCTCACCTGTGGTTACCACAGAAAGGCAGCCCAAACTTGATTAAGATTCTAAGAGAGCCTTTTATGAAAAACAATGTCACTGAGTTGGGAGAAGGAAATGAATCCGCCGATTCTGTCCTGGGAAACTATCTTACTGAGCTTAAGCTCGAGCATCATTCTTCAAAAAGGGCCAACCCTATGATGTACACTCAGTCTGAGCTCCTTCAACTCCCTCAGGCTGAAAGAAATGATTGCAGAATTGTAGATATGGGTTCCATCTCAATAACTGTGCAGTTGGACCATGGTTAGACAATTCAGGTCTGAAATCCAGCTCATTCCTAGTTCTTGAAATTTGAAATTTTTAGGAATGGGCAAATTTTTGTTTTGATGTTTTCTTTTGTACATAAATAAATTGTTTGTTGCTGATACTATTTTCTGATTTCAATGCTTTAATGCTTTCTTTCTTTAATTGCTTGTTATGCTGCTATTTTCTTATGGTTTTGCTAGTTTTCTTTTGCTTTTGAATAAGAGGTAAACTTTTGGATGCAATGGAAACGTCAGGGGTCTGTATTAACCAAAATCCTGAGCAAAAAGACTGTGTTTTAAAGTATAGAATGTCTTTTAGTGGTTGTATTCCTAACTGGCAGTGCATTCATTTGAAGTCCTACTTAATCCCTATAAATAACTCAGAAGTAAAAAGGGTCTGAAGTACTATTTAGAGGCTCCATTCACCTCACCTCTTAAAAACCCAAAGGGGTGACAGCACTAGACCCACAGAGAGGAAGCAGAGTGAGACAGTTTATCATATATAAATGATCCCATGCCATGAATAAGGAAAAGGCTAAAATCTCTTAAGAGTCACTTTTTCCAAAAGAGACAAGACATATTAGAGCAAAGCTCCAAAAAAGCATAAATCTCAAAGCATAAAGTACCAAATGGCCACAAGATCCTCTCCGTCCGTGAATTAAAATATGAAACATATCATTCACACAAAAGGACACTATGGGATAGAGGATCCTGAATTAAAATTCAGTAAGAAAGGCCCGTAGAAGGACTCATATCAAAAGAACTAAAGTTCAAAAAACACAAAAGTACAAAATGGCCTGGGAATGAGGAACAAAAGGGTAACGTTGTTCACTTTCTGTCGCAATCCTGTGGTGTCGAAGCTGTAACCTCCAAAGGGCAGGTAAAATGAACCTCATTTATTTAGCCTCCAAAGAGTTATTCAGACCTGAAATACTGCTGGTGTTACCTTTTCCCGAAAAGATAGACTTCTACTAAGTGATTTAATGCATGGTTTGGCTGACTTGGACATACATACATCTAAAAGAGTTCGAGTTTATTCAGACAGTCTTAAGATGGGAAAGAAAATTAATCCAAATATCTGGGGTTCACCAGGTAGTCGCCAATTGTTGCACCTGCAACAATTTCCCAAAATTCTAAAAAATTTGGGACCCTCCTTTACTTGGAATTAGTCATTTTTCTTCTTGTTTCCAGCCTATTTGATTTTGGCCTTTGGATTTCGGAGCGTCTTCCAGAAGTTTTGGTTGCTATCACTCCTGGTTTCTCTTCATTTAAATGATCTAAGTAATTCCATATTGAGCTCCTTTTTCTCGATTTGCAAAAAACCTTCAAAGTTTCTTGTGTCGGAATTTAATTTGGTCGACTGTCCCGTCGTTGCGGGCGATTTTCAGCTCTTAAATTTCTTTTTGTCCCGCTGTTGCGGGTCACTTCCGGAACGTGATATTTTTTTGTCTCCCCACCGTTGCAGGTGCTTTCCAAGTCTTGGTTGTTGTTTTTTGCACCGACTGTTGCGGGGGTTGGTCATTTCGTTCCGCCGTTGCGGGTGGTGGACTGTTCCGGTATGTTGAGGGCATTGTTTTCATGCTGTGTCGGAGGGGGATGAACACTGATGTCACCGTTGCGGGTCAGTAAGAATTCCGAAGTGCTTGTCTCCCGCCGACTACGTGTATCGGAGCCCTGTAGACTGTTTTTTTTCCCTCGCTGTGGACTACCGTATACTCTGAGCATCCGCCGTTGCGGGGGGGG